>PVHP010009836.1:0-49205 GCA_004024765.1 Zapus hudsonius | reverse complement strand
TGCCTCAGTGGGACCACCTGCTCTCCACCCCATGGCAGAAAATGAAGTTCCCTGAGACAGTTAGGCCCATCTGACTGGCCTCATGGTTAGAAGTTCAGATGCAAAGTTAGTATCAGGAGTGCACATTTGGCAAGGTGTCCTGGTATGACGGAGTAAAGGGTCTCTGCAAATCAGATCCCCATTGAAACAACGAAGCATGGAAGAACTGTTCAAATCACTCTGGCAATCACGGGAAGGCTTACAGCACCCTAGGGAGTGCTCGTCCTAGAAAAGAAAAAACAGCCAGGGCACCACTAAGTAGGATTGGTTGCACTTGAACCATGCTAATCCCATTTCAGGCCTTCTTTTTGTTGCTTGTGTATGATGTGTGTGCTGTGTGCATGCCTGTGTATATGCATGTTCATATGCATGTGGGCACACGTGTGTGCAGGTTGTGTATACACGTGTATGTGGAGGCAGGAGGTAGACACTGAGTGTCTTCAATTGCTGTCTGCCTTATTCTTTGAGACAGTATCTCACTAAACCTAGAGCTCACTGATTCATCCAGACTAGCAAACCCCAGAGATCCTCCTATCTCTGTCTCCCCAGCTCAAGGATTACAAACCCCAGGGATATTGCAAAGCCTGATGGCCTGGATTCAAATCCCCAGTACCCATGTAAAGCCAGATGCACAGAAACCCTGGTGTACCTATACACACTCTCTCTCCCTCATCCCTCTCTCCATTTGAAAATTTTAAAAGGTCTCATGCCAGTAACTTTCTACTGTAAGAGGAAAAAATTAAAAGTAAACAGAGGGGTTGGGGAGATAGCTCAGTGGTTAAAGTATATATGGTTGTTTGAATGTCTGTTCCCCATAGACTCAGGCATTATTAAAATTGAGTTTGCAGCTTCTGCCCCTAGCAGGGAGACTTCTGCTAGGGGTTGGGGTGGGTGTCACAGAGGGTGGACCCGAATTCCAGCCTAAGGTCTGCAGAAAAGTGTGAGCTCTGGTATCCTGCTGCTGCTGCTGCTGCAGGTTCCTGCTTGCTTTCCTGTGGTGCTGACTGGTGGTGATTTCTCTCCAAGCAGATCTTGTGGTGAAAGGGGGCCAGCCTCTTCCACCATTATGAACCTTCCCCTGGATCTGTAAGCTGAAATAAACCCTTCCTCCCATAAGCTGTGCCTGGCGTAGATGTTCATCCCAGCAATGTAGATCTGTATACTACACCCCAGGCACATACTCAAAGGAACCAAAGGCAGGTACAGAAACGCATACAGAAATGTTATAGCATCAGTATTCATAAGAGCCAAAATGTCTACTGATAAAGGTGGTGTGTCCACACAAATGGATGTTATTTGGCCACAATAAGGAGTCAAGTGTTGAAACAAAACACAACATAGAGGGCTGGAGAGATGGCTAAGTGGTTAAGGTGCTTGCCTGCAAAGCCTAAAGACCTGGGTTTGATTCCTCTATAACCAAGTAAAGCCAGATGCACAAAGTGGCACATGCATTTGGAGTTCATTTACAGTGGCTGGAGGACCTGGTGTGCCCATTCTCTCTATATATGTATATCTGTTTGCAAATAAATAAAATATTTAAAAACCAACAAAGAAAGAAGGGTGAGGGTATAGCTCAGTGGTAGAGTCTGGGTTTGATACCCAACACCACAAAGATTAAGAAAAATTAGCATGATAGACAAATGTTAAGCAAAACAAGCTGAATGTAAAAGGCCTCATTTTGCATAATCCTCCTTGTAGGAAAGGGCCAGAACTGGCAAATATCCCGTCAAGATCTGCTGCAGTTTAGGCCCAGAATGTCCCCTAAAGGCCCACGTGCCAAAGGTTTAGTCCCCAGCTTGTGCTATTAGAACCTGGCACAATGTTAGCGGGAGGAAGTCAGAACATTACGGGTTGTACCTTTGAAGGGAATTCTGGGAACCCAGCTTTCTTTACTTCTGGTCCCTGAATGCACTACCTCACCACAGGCCTCAAAGCGATGCCATTGAATGAACCCCCAAAGCTGGGAGCCAAAATAAACCTTTTTCCCTTTATCAGACCATTATCTCTGGAATTTTTTAAGCAGTGTCACAAGCTTCTCACCCACACAGACACACTGCACCCTGCACTGGCACCCACACCCACAGGGGGTGGAGAATGTCACAAGAGAAGTGGAGCGGAAAGGCCAGAGGATGTGGAAGTCCCTGGGGACGGAAGGTGGAAGGGGGGAGAGGTGCCTTCACTAGGTGAGAGGACTTCTGGGTGCATATGATGACAAAGGCAGCAGGCAGATGAAAGGCAACTGCTCAGAAACTCCAGGAAAACCAAGGGACTACCGAGCAAAATAATCAAGAATATCAAGTCTGCTAACCTCTTTGGAAAAAGCCACAGAAAGTCAAACTTTAAAAGCTGAAGAGACGGCTTGGCAGTTAAGTTTGCTCCCTGTGAACACACGAGGGCTTGAAACCAACCAGCTAAGTTAGGGTCTCCAGTTCCGAGTAAACGGCTGTGTGCGGCCACACAGTCGTGCAGAGGGGATTGCCCCTCACCAGTCTGGGGCTCTAAATGAGAAAGGGTAGAAGGGAGATGGACCCGGACTCCTGACATTCCACTCTGGCCACTGAAGGCAAGCATACGAGGCTCTGCAAGGACACGTGCACACGCCACACACACACATATCACATACACACACATACACACATACACACATCACACACACGCACACCAGCACACACCAGCACACACACACCACATACACCAAATACACACACCAGCACACACCAACACACACACCACATATACACATACACACACATACACCAAATACAGACACACACCACAGACACACATAACATACACACATATACACACATATACACATACACCACATATACACACACCACACACACACACCAAACACACACCACATACACACATACACCAACACACACACAACATACACATACATAACACACATATGCACACATATACACATACACCACATACACACATACACACACACCTATACATACATACATACACACAAGCATCACATACACACACGCAACACACACACATGTAAGAAAAAAAAAACAACATACAGAAACTTGACTTAGATGGTGGGGTCAAATGGTAAAGATTCTCCCAAAGTTAAAAACAATACAATTTCAATACAAAGCCAGGCTGTCACCCAAGGGCTTCTGGGTAGGGTTAGCGAAGAGCTGAGGAAGCCCACACAGGTAAGAATTCAAGTGCCAGATGACTACTTTGGGGCCTCAGGCTGTTGGGAGCATTCCCACAGCCTAAAGGGATGATCTTAGCAGGCGTTATGTCTGTGTTTAGTTGGCCTTTTCCCGGTGCAGGGTCAGCATTCCCGGAATGAGCGAGCATTTACTACCTGTAATGTCAACAGTCCTGACAGCCTTGTGTAAGTTACATTTGTAACCCAGACGCCCTGCTGACTTCCACCAGGAGCACCTCTCCAGGGCCGGGGACAGAGCTCAGTAGTACAGCACTGGCTTTGCAGGCACAAGGTCCTGGGTTCAATTCCGAGCACTAAAAGAAAACAAAAACAAACAAATAAAAACAGAGCACCTTTTGTCGAGAGGGATGATGAAGGTCACATCATTTTTTACCTCGTCCCTTGGACATGCCAACAATCACACGGCCATTTAATTAATATGCTGCTACTTGTACAAAAGCTGTTTCCCAGTGAATGCTGGAGAGGGAAGCAAAACCATGCAAAAGGATGAATGAGAAATATGAATGAAGTTTATGATCAAAATCGTTATTCATAACATCTTTTTAAAGAGTTCGTTCAGGGCTGGGGAGATGGCTTAAGCATTGCGACACTTGCTTACAAAGCCTGCTGTTCGATTCCCCAGTACCCAGGTAAAGCCAGGTGCACAAAGTGGTGCGTGCTTCTGGAGTTTCTTTGCAGTTGTAGGAGGCCCTGGCACACCCATGTTCTTTTACTTTCTTTCTTGTATAGCTAAATAAATAAACTAAAACGTTAAAAAAGGTTTTGGATCCTGCCATTTCTTGCCTGGTTCTTAATAACATGCAAGGTGGGTTCTATCCCGTACCTATGCCTCCTAGTGACGTGAGTTAGTTCAATGAAGTTCAAACCCAATGCCGTGTCTATTCTACTCGTAACTGGGGAGCTGGGGATTAGAACTTAGATCATACCAGCTACTTACAAAGCACCTCAGAACTTAAGGAGTACCCGAAGTCTTGTCTATAAGGCTAAAGAATTAAAATTATAGACCACCAGAGGCTAAGGTATAGTGGGAGACTTTATTTAAAGGAAAATGGGAAGTTACAGAGATCTCCAGCCACCAGTGTGGAGAGAACACGTGGGAGACGATTTAACAAAATCTATGCTGTTCAGTTAAACAAACAAAAGAAGGAAAGAAAACAGGAAAAAGGTTCATGTGGGAAAAATCTTGAGCCTTCCTAAGGCCTGGAGATTTAGAAGGCCTCCTTCTAGGAAGCCCTGTGGAGGGAAGAGAGGCTGGACTTTGTTTCAGTGATGTTTTAAGACTTCTACCAGGTAAGCCAGAGAGACAGCTGGTTGGTCCATACCTGACCAATCAGTTTGAGCATCTAGGTTTGAGCTCTGGCTAGACGCAACTCCCACTCAGGGGGAGGGGGCCAGGCCTGGGACCTGTGACTGTACTCCTGGGTTGAAGGAGTTCCAGTGGCAACAAGACGGGGGCACCTTCAAAGCAGTGTCCTTTCAAAGATCTAAGCTAATGAGACAGTCTATGTGGAGCCAGAGTTTCTATCATCACAGCGGCAATGACCTCAAATGGATGTGTCAGATCAATGTGAGCTCTCTGAGAATCTCAACGCCTTTTGCCTTTTTTTTCAAACATTGATAAACAGATTGTAAAATCCACATGAAAATACAAAGGACTATATCGTCAACTACATATTTTATTGAGTTATAATTTTGATATCTTTATGGGGCACACACTGTGGTGAACTGATACCTGTAACACAATGTGGTAAACGTCCAATCAGGAGAGTGAGCATTTCCACATCTTCAAACATTAATCACTGTTACGTGTTAACGTCTTGTAACTTGCTTTTCTAACCACTCTGGAACACAGCAGAGGATTTTAAGCAATGTTGTCCTGCTGTGCAGTAATGAGTCTTCCTGGGTCATAGTTCGCTCACTGAATTTCCTGCCATCTTTGCTCCCCACTGGCCTTCCCAGTCTCTAATCAGCCCTGGCTGTTCCATTCAGTTCTTCCGTGAGATTAACTTCTTTCCATAAATGGGTGAAAAAGAGTGTTGTCTTTCTGTACCTGGCTTATTTCACTTAACATGATGACCTCCAGCTCATCCATGCTGGTGTCCATGACGAAGGTCCGTTCTTCTTTAAGGCTGAATAGTGCTCCACTGTGTAGCTATACCACATCTTTATCCATTTACCTACTGATGGGCGTCTAGGTTGATTCCATTCTATTTTAGCTATCAGGAATGGTGTTTCAGTAAACATAGTAGTGAAAATACCTTTGAAATATCATGGCTTCATCTCTTTAAGGTCTACCAGTAGAGCGGTGGAGCATATGGAAGTTCCATTGGGAATCTCCATACTGGCAACTGTGAGGACCTGAGTTCAGATCCCCAGAACCCACATTAAGCTGGATGCTATAGCACACAGCCATAATTCCAGCTTATGGTGACATGGGACACCGAGACAGGAGAACACCCGGGAGCTCAAGGGCCAGCTGGCCTGGCCGTGAAGTGATAAACAAGGGAAGAGTCGGCCTCAAACAAGGTGGAAAGTCTGTCAGTCCTTCTTCTGGGCTTAAAGCTCCAGACATATACACTTCATCATTTGCAATGCATTGACAGGAGCTTTTCTGGAATTTGCTAGCATAGGTCACATGTAGGTTTATTCTTTTCTTTTGGGGGCGGGGAGAGTAAGATGCTCCTGCAGTGCTATTTGATTTGCAGACATAGAGACCACATTCTATCTTCCCGTCTCCTGCAAAACGGAAGAAAAAAACGCTCCCAATATGTACAAATGGTAAAGAGCCTTAACTTCCTTCATCTCGCTTGAAAACATTCTGTTAATGTTCTTTCTTGACCCTCAACATGGGATGCAGACACCGGAGGTTTTTGGATGGGGGGGGGTTCAAATGTAAACGTAAATTAGAAAATGAATTCCATCTTCATTTCCACTGATCTCTAACCAAAAATTACCATTTTACCAGGAAACACTATTATGAAAAGGCAGTGTTCTCACTGTCTGCAATGTGGAGAGCCGCTGGCTGCCAGCATGGTTTGCATTGCCAGATTCGAGGAAGCTGAGTTCTGCAATTCTAAGGAGCTTTAGTATGCGATTTTACTGGTTTTGTTCTGATGCATTTTTGTTCTAATAACTACATCGAAGCAACGGTATGCACAGATGATTAAAAAATAGGTCAACGTGACTTGAGGTGATTTACATATTAAAGAACATTTAAAGTAATGTCATTTTTCTGTCATACATTCAGGAATTTCAATACAAACACTGATTTGTCTGATTTGTCTGCTGTTCAAAGTATAAACATTGGTTTTGGAGTTAAACCTATATTTTAAGCACTACAGATAATTCGGAAGGAGGTATTTAATGACCCTTTGTTTTCCTTCTCTCAAGAGGAAAACAAGGTCTGGGTTTGAACAAAAGCTACCCTGCAGAGGTGATTCAGAAGAGATTAAGAACTGCAGTTAGTGGAGGGTGGAGTGGTTCCTTTGGGGAAACTGAAACTGAATTGATGAAACCTGTGAGTTGTTCAAACAGCTAAGCGTTCATAAAGTGACCTTATTCCTTCCTGTTTTGTAATTCAGTCATGGAGGTTGAGTGTGGGAGTGGGTTTGCTATGGTGGTGCTGGCAGCTGAGGGGGGTTGGTTTGGCTTGTTTTTGGAGAAAGTCTTGCCATATAGCCCACGCTGGCCTCAAATTTACAATCTTATTGCCTTACCCTCCTAAATGCTGGGATTACAGATGAGCAAGGTCATCTGTAATGAGACAGGGTCTTGTTCATCGTTTATGCTAGTTTACCACTTGTTGTGTAGCCCAGGCTGGCCTCCAACTAGCAATCCTCCTGCCTCCCATTTTCTGATTATCACCGTTATGCAATCGCATCCATCTATCTGTAGCGGGGTGGGCTGAGGATGAGAATTTAGATAATGCCCAGAAGAAATTCCAATGCACGCCACAATTTAAGGAGTACCTGAATTCTTGTCTACAAACTTAAAGAATTAAAATCATAGACAACAAGATATTAAGGTATAGTGGGAGACTCTATTATTTAAGGGAACATAGGGAGTTACAGAGTTCTCCAGCCACCAGTATGGGGAGAATATATGGGAGAGATTTTAATAAATCTGTGCTGCTCAGCCAAACAAGCAGCAGAAGAAGAGGTATCAGAGGGAAAGGTTTATGTGGAAAAGAATCCTGAGGTCCCCCCACCCAGCCTTACCTGGAAAATGAAGTCCTCCTTCTTGGATGCCATGTGGAAAAAGAAGACTGGCCTTTGTTCTAGGAAAGCTTTTTAAAAGTTCCCCCAGGTAAGTCAGAGAGACAGCTGACTGGTCTATATCTGACCAATCAGTTTTTGCATCTAGGTTTGAGCTCTGACTAGAGACACCTCCCACTCAAGGGGAGGGGCTCCATGGAGCTTGCCTGAGACTCACATATCTATCTATCATCTAATCTATCTATCTATTTATCTATCATATATCTATCATCTATCAATCTATCATTTATCTATCATCTAACCTATCTATCATCTATCTATCACCTATCTATATCATCTATCTATCCATCTATCCATCTATCTATCTATCTATCTATCTATCTATCACCTATCTACCTAAATCTATTTATTTATGAATGGAGAGAGTATAAATATGAGCACATGAGGGCCTCTTACCCTCACAAACAAATTCCAGGCTCATGTACCACTTTGTCCACTTTGTTTCTTCTGTTTTCTGGAAGTTTTTTTTTATCATGAATGGCTGTTGGATTTTGTCAAATGTCATTTTTTTGCACCTGCTACTATGATAATGTAACGTTTTTTTCCTTCTTAAGCTTGTTGATGTGATGGATTTCATTAGCTGATTTTGAATGTTGAACTGGCCATGCCCTGGAATATCTACTCTGCTCACTTCTGGAAGACACTGCAGAGAATAGAGATGATTTCTTCCTTAAGCATTTGCTACAATTTACCAGTGAGCACATTAGGGCCCTGTTGCTTCCTCTTTTGGAAGGTGATTGGTTCAATTTCTTGTAATAGATACAGACCTCCTTAGACTATTTCTACTTTTCCCATTTCTCCTTTTGTGAGTTTTGACAGAATTTATCTTTCAAGGTCTGCTCCATCAAAGTAACCACATTTATGGATGCAAAGTTGTTCATAATATGATTTATTACCCCTTTAATGCTCATGGACTCTATGATGATGTCTCTCTTTCATGTCTGGCTTTAGTCATTTTCTTTCAGGGCATCAGTTTTCCCTGTGACCTCACTTCCCCTGAGGGCCTGAAGAGACTTTTGAGCTCTTAACATGTTGGTCCAGAAGTCTTTTTATTTTATTTTATTTATTTGAGAGAGGGGATGGGTGTGGTGCCATTGCACATGAATTCCAGACACACACACCATTTTGAGCATCCGGATTTGCATGGGTACTGGGGAATCAAACCTGTAACCACAGGCTTTTTAAGCAAGTACCTTTAACTGCTAAGCCATCTCTCCAGCCCCCTTTCGTTTATTTTTAAGTAAAATTCAATGTGTTTGTATTCGTTACTCTCCTGGTCACTGTCACCTTGAAGAGTTTATTTCCACTCCAGTTCAGGGATGCAGTCCTTCGTGGAGGAACAACTTGGCCCAGGAAGCAGAGGAAGGGGAATACAGCCACTCGGCCACCTGTTTAGGTATGGATCTTTCTCTTCTGTTCAGCCTCTCTGGACACACTGTCACAAGAACACCCAAGGTGTGACTCCGAGGTGACTCTAAATCCAGTCAAGTTACAATGAAGAATAACCATCACACAGTTGTTTTCAAGCTTTCAGTTAGGGTGAAAAACAACCTTCTGATTGAATCTTGACAAATCAAACAGGGCAAGGAGTGCCATCAATACTCTATATGCTGTACAAGCTTTACAACCTTAGCTGACAGCCACACTTTTGCTTCTCACCAGCACCGCACAGTTTGGATGGGCTGACAGACAGAGGGACCAGAGTCTCTGGCTGCTGACATCTTCCTTACAGATTGAAATCGCATGTATGGCTGGAAGCTCGGTGGTTGTCCCACCACTGTAAGAGGGCTGGCAGAATCAGTCCAGTCAGGTTTGGGGCCATCTTTCTAACTCTTTCCAAATGAACTGCAACAGACACAAATCCATTTCAGGCCTAAATCCTGGGTTTCACTTTAGCAGTGGGTTTGGGGTGGAATCACCTTTTCATTACGGACAGTCACCGTTCTGCGAGGGCCCACGATACACTCAAAGAGACAGGTGAGTCTCCTTACCTCTTGTGATCATTTCTCTGGTTAAAGATCAATAGGCTTAACTGGGCAGCATTCTGAATTCTTTGAGCTTTAACCCTATCTGTAAAAAATGTTCATTCAGCCCCCACTTTCTAAGTACCTGTAGGAATTTTAAAGTAATCAGAATTATTGTGCTTCAGTTAAGAGAGGACTAATCTGGCTCTCACAAACACATGACCAGCTACAGCAGCTGATGAGGCCCGTCATGTTCCTCCAGTGCTTCCTACCCAGGTTCTGATGTAGTGAACAATAAACTCGAAGGACCCAAGGGAGAAAAGCCATGCTTATAAGATGGGCTTACGCTGAAGGGGTTAATTATCACATGAAATTATTTTAGCAAAATTTCATGCTACCATATCATTTGTTTATATTAAAACATTAATTTCTATGATAAATAATTGCACTAAAATTAATTTTAATAAAACAATAATCCATCCAACTATGAGTTAGTTATTACCAACATCTCACTTTTGTTCGCTATACTTTCTCCAGAAAAAAAATATATGGTTTAAATGTACAGTATTAGGAGACTAAGGAGTTAATACAAAAGAAACAGACAGCAACACACCTACGGTACATGCTACTGAACCTCAGAAAGGGGTACTTAATAACAGTCCATTTCCAGCACCTACAGCTGAAGAGATCGCATTAAATCAGAGATCGCACTAAGAGAAACAGAGGGTAGCTAAGCAACACCTTCAAATTTCAAAGGAAGAAAGGCTTAAGATGAAAATTCTAAATTTAGCTGTCAAATGTATGTATATTCATCAGCACAAGTCTCATCTCCAGTACCCAGCAGGTCAGCATCTTCCTGCCACACACACCTGCCCGAAGCTCCACTCCAGTGCCTTCCATCGGACGCCTCTTTCCTCCTTCAAAAGCAACTTCATCTCCCGGATGGTGCTTATGTGGATGAGTTCACTGGGTGGGAACCTTTTCCACCTGTGCTTTGTGCTTCAACGAAAAAGAAAACGGAGCTCTTCTGAGACCCGCCGTCACAAATGATTAGCACATACGGGAAGCCTAAGAGCAAGTTATAGCTTTCAGATGTTTGAAGCTATCTAACCACACTGCAGCTTCACAGATGTGTGACGCTTGGCTTGCTGCCCTTCTTTTCTGGGGTTTTTAGTTTGCTCTTGTGTTTTTTAAAAATTCCTTCTGTGGTGCTGGGGACGAGGCAAGGAGGCTCAGACACGCTAGGTAAGTCTCTGCTGAGCTCCACCCTCAGCCCAAACTGTTCTTTCCTCTGTAAAACCCTCAACTCTGCCAGCTAGTTTCTTTGTTATCCTCCTACTCCAATAAAGAAGAGATGATGGAGCATTCACAAATAGGCTTTTTAAAAAAATACATAAAAAATTACATAGCCCTAATTTGAAATGACTGACAATTTCAGTGGTATAAATTCTCCCAATTTGAAAGTTCCAAGAATATTGAATACTTAACAGTTGGTTCCCTTGAACAGATAAAAGCTAGCTCTAGCCACAGAAGCAATATGACCATTGCTGGTTTCGCACCAACTCAGAGTAGTGATTTCCCTAACTGCTCACTTGCTCACAACACCACAACCCTCTTCCAGCTGTGGGCACAGCCAGCCATAACATATTTCAGTGTGGAGTGTTCCCTCTGTGCATCCCTGCAGAGCTAACGTGAAGTAAGCCAACTGGCCGAGTTTCTTCGAACAGAGCATTTGTTGCATCACAAACAGATTATTTCCCACTTGTCAGGAAATGGGATGGCTTGCTTTCTCCCACAAGGGGTAACAAAGTAGGACCGAGATTCAACAAGCTGCATTAAACCATTAGATGGACACATTTCCCAAGTGTTGGGGGAGGGGCAAAGAACAGACAAGCATCAATGTCAGAGGGGATTATGGGTACGAACATGTTCTTGCTACTGTGTAAGCCTGCCCTTGCTACAGGCTGCTAGGAGGCATTCGTAATGTCTACACTGATAGGCTTTTGCTCAAATACAGAAAAGCAACTGGTATTTCAGAGGGCACAGCGTCTCCTAATTTATTAGAATGCCCCTTACTTGAGCACAGAATTATCCAACAGAAACAAAAGAAGCAGATCAAAAATGAAAAAGATCTGAAATATAGAAATAAAAAACATGTTGATTTTACTGAAAATAGAAACCTAGACTCTTCTGTTGCATCAAACGAGATGCAAGGCAGAAGAAAGGAACACTGAACATTCTCTCACAGGGAGGAAAGTGAATGTAGCTCTCAGCCACTCCCCTCTCTCTGCCCTCGCCTCCAGTGGCTTCTAAGCCTGAAACTGGACACTCACTTCCACGGCTTCCTTCTGGGTGGTAGCCTGTGTCCCCAGGAGACATGGACATCACCCAAAGGGCACCAGGACTGGAGCTATGAGCTTGGATTGTTATGGTTGGCATTCAAAGTGCACCTCTCCCTTCACCCCATAAAGCTTGGTCACCACCCTGAGGTGGTCCTGAGAGATGGAGAGACTTGAGGAGAGGGGGGCTAGTATAAGGGATTTCTCTCTCTCTCTCTCTCTCTCTCTCTGTGTGTGTGTGTGTGTGTATGTGTGTGCGTGCGCGCGCGCGCAGATCTATCTACCCTTTGTACACACATGCAGAGGCCAGAAGAAAATGATGGATGTCCTCCCCTGGCACTTTCTGCTTTGTTTCCTTGAGAAAAGGTCTGATTTAACACATAGTTGCTCTTTTCAGTCAGACTGGCTGACCACTAAATAAGCCCCAGCAACTCTCCTGTCTCCACCTACCTCAGCACAAGGGTTACAGGCATGGTCAGCTACCCCTGGCTTTTTGCTTGGGTGCTGGGGATTGAATTCAAGTCCTCATGCTTGTGCAGCAAGGGTTCTTACCTGCTGGACATCTTTCCAGACCCCATTCTTTCCTCATTCAGTACCTTAAACTGGCCTGGAACTTACTATATAATCCAGACTGGCCTGGAGCTTGTGGCAATCTTTCGGCCTCAGCCTCCCAAATGGATAGCAAAGTTTCTGATTACAGTTTTCTTGAAATGACAGGCTCCTACAATAACAGTATAAAAACTGCCAAGTTGGGGCTGGAGGGATGACACAGAAGGTAGGAACACTTGCTGCATATGTGTGAGGGCCTGAGAGGGCTTGAAACCACTTGAGTTTGACTCCCCAGCGCTCGTAAACATCTGGGCATGGCCAAATGTATCTGTAACCCCAATCCTGTGAGGAGCAGAGACCGGAGAATTTCTGGGGCTTGCAAAAAAAAAAATCTCTGGGATCAATGAAGGACACCATCTCAAGAAAACAAGCAGATGAGAGACAGAGGAAGACACCCATGGCATCCTCTGGCCTCTGTACACACACATGCATCCTTTATGTCCCTGGCTCAATCCATCATTATAAAGAAATGACCCCACTGGGGTGCCTCTCTGTAGAAGTGTGCTCCATAAGATCTGGGAGCTTATCCACTGAGACACTCCACACATTTGGGGCAACAAATTCTCCCTTGAGAGAGACGTGAGTATTACACTCCAGTACAGTACCTCATCACCCTAACAAGACCTCCAGCTTTTCCATGCCTTGCATCTTTTTTTGTTGTTGTTGTTGTTTTGAGGTAGGGTTTCACTCTAGCCCAGGCTGACCTGGAATTCACTATGTATTCTCAAGGTGGCCTTGAACTCCTCCTACCTCTGCCTCCCAAATGCTGGGATTAAAGGTGTATGCCACCACGCCTGGCTTTGCATCTTTTATCAATAAAAGGCCCTACCAAGTTATGTATCTGAGACTATTTAAAAATTACTTGTGCTTCAACAAATGGATCTGGTGACATTAAAAAAAAACAAAAACAAAACAACAACAACAAAAAAACACAAACAGGGCTCTCTACCATATGAAAGGCAGGAGCTCTCAGTACTTCCTTCTCCTTCCTTCTCTTAGTCTCTCTAAACCCTAAAAAGTTATTACCAGCATCTCACATCAAACAAAACCACCTCAGTAGTCATGGGATTAAAATATAGCATTCAAGTTCACAAAACTTTTAGGAAAAAAAATGCAGAAAATGCTGGATTCCTCTGATTAGGAAGAGAATTAAGACTTGACACCAAAAACAGCCATGAAAAAGTCAAAAAAGTGGAAGCTCTTAGCTTTGAAACATTTCTTCTGCAAAAGTGAATATGAAAAGGATAAAAAGATAAGCTATAACCAGACGTGGTGGCGCACACCTTTAATCCCAGCACTCAGGAAGCAGAGGTAGGAGGGTCTCAGTGAGTTCAAGGCCACCCTGAGACTATGTAGTGAATTCAAGGTCAGCCTGGGCTAGAACGAGACCCTACCTTGAAAAACCAAAGACAAGCCACAGATGGCAGAACATATTTTCAAACCCCATATCTGGGAGAGACTTGGTATCTGCAAAATACAAAGAATTCTAAAAATACAATAATCAGAATTTGGGAAAAATACATAAACATATATTTCAGGGAAAATGACATGCAAATTGAAAAGGAAGCATGTGAAAAGATGTGTGGTGTCATCTGTCACAAAGGAAATATAAAGCAAAACCATACTGCATCCCTACAGACCACTGGAACGGGACATCAGTACAGGCCCGATGGAATGGCAGCACCAAACACCAGTGAGGGATGTAGAGAAATCACAGAAGTCACACTTTGATGGTCGGCCATATAACATGGACAGTTGCTCTGGAAAATGGTTTGGTAGCTTTTGTTTTCCAACATGCATACCTTTGGAGCGGCCATGGAGCCCCGTGGGCACTTGTCTCGGAGAAATTAAAGCAGGTTCACACAGAAGCCTGCACACATATGTTATCTGGAGATGGGGAATAACTTGGGTTAGATTGTGGTACATCTGACCACAGAATGCTACTTAGCAATAAAAAGGAATGAGTGATGGATACACACAACTTATGAATCGTAAAGGAATTATACTGAGAGAAAGAAAGTCAATCTGAAAAGTTGATTCAAGCTGGGCATGGTGGCACACGCCTTTAATCCCAGCACTCGGGAGACAGAGGTAGGAGGATTGTCGTGGGTTCAAGGCCACCCTGAGACTACATAGTGAATTCCAGGTCAGCCTGGACTAGAACGAGACCCTACCTCAAAAAACAAAAACAAACAAAAAAGTTGATTCAATTTACATAACCCCTTGAAATAACAAAATTATAGGACTAAGCAAATGTGCAGATCAGAGTGACTGTGGCTCTCAAAGGGGAACCTGGTGGATCACTGTGGTGATGGAGAGCTTCCACGGTTTTATAATGTTAATACCCTAGCTGTGACATTGTGCTGGAGGCTGCAACAAGGAGAAACTAGCCAAAGGTACAAAAGACCTCTCTCTGTGCATTACTCCTACAGCTGCATGGACTCCTGAAATTATCTTAAACAAAGCTATTTGTGAAAAATCAAGAAACTATGAGGCTGGGGAGATGGCTCAGTGGTTCAAGGTGCTTGCTTGCAAAGCCTGCCATGGTGGCTGACTTGAGACAGTATATCAACTGGCAAATCTTGAAATCACAGCTCTTTTAAGTTGGAACTAACACAGCGTCACTTCTGCCACTTGGTGTTGATCAAAACAAGTTGCAGGCTCAGGTGCAAGTAGAGGGAAATTGCAATGAGCTTGGCAAGTGGCAAAGAACTTGTGGTTGTCTTATTCCACCATAGAGGTTAATTGATTATTTAAATTATGGAAATATTTTTGCTTTGTCTCTATTTGTCAGTTTTGCTGTTTTGTCTATTTCATCAAAGTTGTCAAATTTATTGTCATAAAGCTGTGTGTAATATTGCTAGTTACATATTTTTTGACTTTTTTGAGGTAGGGTCTCACTGTAGCCCAGGCTGGCCTTGAACTCACAGCTTCCCTGAGTGCTGGCATTCAAGGTGTGCACCACCACACCCAGCTGCTAGCTCTGTTCTTAATGTGGGTAAGATTTGTAGTGATGTTTCTTTTCCATTTCTGACACTCTGCTTCCCTTTTTCCTTGGCTGGTCATCTCAGGGTCTGTAGATTTTATTAACCTCAAAGAACCAACTCTTAGATATTACATGAGTTTTGTTTTTTGTAAAAATTTAACCTATCAATATGTTCTGGAGCAATTCCATATTGGTATATCTTTTTTCATTTTTTTGATATTTTTATTATCCAAAATTAGTTTTTTCATTTTTAAAAACTTTTTATTTGTGTATGCATGCATGGGTGCACGAGGGCCTCTTGCTGCACACCGGAAACCTGTATCATTTTCACATCCAGCTTACATGTGTGGCTTGGGAACTGAACCGAGGCCAGGAGGCTTTGCAAATAAGCTTCTTTAACCACTAAGCCGTTTTCCTAGCCCCTCTATTTATTTATTTATTATTTATTTATTTATTCATTCATTCATTTATTTTGAGATAAGCTCTTACATTGTAGCCCAGACTGGCCTCAAATTAATAACAATTTTGCTTTAGCCTTCTCAGTGCTGGAATCATAAGCACAAGCCACCATGCCCAACTTAGTCTATTTTTCTTAATGGTTGCCATAGAATTTCTGATAATAGAGAGACCAAGATTTGCTGGTCCGTGGATTACTTCGGAGGTCACTGTACACTAACATCCCGGTTCATCCACAGAGCTGGGTGGACAGCAGCTCGGGACAGTGGTAGGCTGATGGGCATAGCCACCCGGGAGGACGTGGCAGTGGGCAGTTCTCATTTATTGTATAGATAAAAGTTGTTTATATAGAGGAAAAGGCAGAGGTAGGGGCATAGGCAGCAAGGGGATTGGTAGGGGCAGGATGTGTGGACATCTCATGAGTTGATTGGTAGGGGCCAGTACCCTTTGGATGCCTAATTTGCATAGATAAATTGAGGGGGCTACGTGACATATAGAATGGTGAAGTCAGCAGAGAAAATGTAACCTTATTGTTTAGGTTTGTTATTACAGCTGGACTGAGTTTAGGCCTTGAATTACCTGCTTATCTCAGGGCACAGCTGTGTCCTGCCTGGGGACTGGAGTGTCCAGGATTCGCTCGAGAATTATTGGGACCTCAGACTTGCCTCAACTTCCTTAACAGAAGTAGACAGTCCGAAAGCCTGCCAGACTCAGCAAAACCCTATCCTCCATGCCTCCTTGCAGGGTACCACAAAGGTTTATTTAACAATGAGCATTTTTTATAATGATTTTTAAAAATTATTTTGGTGAGAGGGTTTGGAGAATTGAATCCAGGGTCTACCATCTCCCTGTATCACTTTCTCATGCTGTTTCATTAAAGCACTTTATTTTTTTTAACACGCTTATCAGGCAGCTAGCTAAACCTTAGAAGGCCTCAGCAAACTTCCCCTTCTCCGAGCTCTGGTTTTACTTATGGCAAAGATCTGGGTTCCCAATGGCCGCGACGTGACTCTGAACCTTCCACAGAGAAACCATTGTTGAGGGGCTGGAAATTAAAGCCAGTTAAAACCAGAGGGACACCATGATCTCCTGGGTCTGGGTGATGAGGCAATGACAGCCTGGGGCTGTGTACTTTTCCTTCAGCATCCCTGTCACACAAGGCCATCTGATTGCAGAGTTTCAGGTAGCTGTTGGTGATCTGCCAATATAACTTACCGCTCAATCAGGAAACTGGTTAGAGGTTACCAAAAGACCAGGCTGTCCTTAAATTCTGGGGAATTTGCTTTCAACCCACTATTGGTGTTCAGGGAGGGTGAGATGGAGAAGGTCTGATCCAAGGAGGACTTGGTTTGATTGTGTATCCAAGGTAAGAGAAAGAGGGACAGATAACTTCTTGGTCTTCTAAGATAGTCCAACAAGTCCAGGATGGCCTGGTGGTCAGGATGGAGATACAAAGCCGCATCGTTGTTGCCAGTACCCCAGGCTTGTGTGGACAGCCAAGTCCATCTTAGCCAAGGTCAGTGCCTTCATTAGCAACAAGGTGAAGCCAAACCAGGGTATCTCATTGGGAAGGTCATCAAGTCCCCTAGCTCTGGGCACTGCTCTGTCCCCTTCCAGATCAACATTAGATTAATGACTTGAGGGTTTTTTTTTTTTGGTTGTTTTTATTTTTTCTCACTTCAGCAGCTACAGATGTGTGTGACAGCAAGTTCACATAGACCTGTGAGGGCACACACTTGCCAGCTCAACTTGCTCAAAGCACTTCAGGATTGGGTGCCTCACCTCCGGGTTTTGTTACTGAACTACAGTACTAAACCAGGACTGTGTTCCAGGCAGCAGAATCTGACGAGGCTGGCCTAAAGGATGGAGAGGCTCTGCCTGGATGTGATCTGAGAAGTGGAAACTGCCAAGGAGTATTTCTGAAGACACATTACAAGCCCCTGACACAACTGTGAATTCCTACAGAAGTGTGTGTGTGTGTGTGTGTGTGTGTGTGTGTGCCTGCACGCGCGCGTGTGTTTTAAATAAACATGTTCTTGTCTTCCTAAACTACTTCATGAGTTGCATCAAATACAATGTATCTGTAACTTTCTCATTGTTGGGACAAAAATACCTGATCAGAAGCAAGTTAAAGACAGAAAGGGTTTATTTTCAGCTTTCAATTTTGAGGTGGAAGGCTCATCATGGCAGAGAAATCAGGGAACAACAACAGCAGCAGCAGCACATCAGCGGGGAGAAAAATAACACCCCAAAAGCTTCCCCAGACACACTTCTCCCAGCAAGAATCCACCTCCCAGAAGGCTCCACAACCTTCTGGAACAGTACCACCATCAGGAGATGAAATCCCTGATTGAGTCTATGGGGGACGTTCCCCATTCAAACTACCACATACAATAAGAAGTGTTTATTATTACTATGGTGCTGGGTAGCTTCTACCCTTTCAAGTCAGAAGACATTATCTGGCTTTGAAGAGTTTCTGTTGTTATTGGAAGGACAAAAATATCCATTTAAATGCTTTGACAGGGTCTGGGAAGGTGGCTCAGTGGCTAAAGGCACTTGCTTGCAAAGCCTGTCTGCCTGGATTTGAGCCCCCAGTAACTACATAAAACCAGATGCACAAAGTGGTGGGCACATTTGTCTGGAATTCATTTGCAGTGGTAAAAGGCCCTGGTGTACCAATGTTCTCCCTCTCTCAAATAAATAAAAATGTCTCTTGAAAGCTTTAGTAATTATACGAGGCTGAGAATATGAGTGGGTGAAGGCTCCCAAGACCTGTCAGGTTTATAGGAAATGAGATTGGGGGGGGCAGCAGTGAGGGATGAGAGGTAGACGCCAATGCTTTGGTTTGAGTGTGTACCCCAAAGTTCTGTCCCAATGCAGCGATATTCAGAGGTGTTTGGGTTACAGAGGTAGCAACTCATGGATTAATACTGTTATGTCAGGTGTGGGTTTGTATGGGGGCTGAGGGTCCCTTATGAAAGTTCAGCAAGGTCTCCTCATCACATTACACACTGCCTTTTTTTTATTTTCCTCATAGCCTTCAGAACCGTAAGATGCATCTTGTTCATGATAAATTAGTCCAAGGTATTCCTAGGACGGAGGGTGGTGAACCAAGTCTTATATCAGTATAGGCTTCATGACGGCTGGTAGAGTAGGGATTCTAAACACAAGGGGGGTACATGGAAGGGAACAGTATAATTACCAGAACAGGTTGTATCTGGGTTAAGTGGCTTGAAAATAGGTTTTAAAAATGCTGGCATTATCCATTCCTCCTCAGAAACTCTTGAATACCAAAGAGGGCAGCAGGGACATTTTTGCTGAAGCCTAGATTTATGGATTTATCTTCTGCATAGCCCTCTGGGAAAATAAAAGTATGTATCTTTATCATTCAGTAGTTTGACGACTCAGCCAAATAGCCCTGATCTAGTTAAGGCTAAGGAATGCAGAGCTGAAGGTATTAGTGGTCATCACTATCTCCAGGCGGCTGTCAAGTGAACCTACTGTGTTCTCCATTCTCAGCTTAAGAGCACAGACAACAGTAAGTTTGCTCACTTACTCCACGTGAGGGTCATTTACAGAAAGAGGACGCCCTTGGAGCACGCGTCTTATGCAGCATCAGGATAGGTGCTACTTATGGTGTCAAGGTTCCAAATTCTATCTTTAAAACCAGGCTGAGTGTTGACTTCTGTCTGCCTCTAGGGAGCTTTTCATCATCTTCACCTCTCTGCTCACCTCTCTTGACAAAAAGACTTAAAATTACTCCGTGGAAAGAATATATATATCGTGAGTCAACCATCATTCAAGAACAGACTTGAAGGAGGCAACTTCTTCAGTGTTGTAGAATTATCAGTGGCCCATCCTTCTGAAAGTAAATCCAATTAGATTTATTGCTTCACCAATTTATTGGAGCGAGAGGGGGGAGGGGAGAGGGAGAGAGGACATTTTCCCAATTAGTTCCTTAGAAAGGATTGGAGGGGGGAGTAACCCTAAGTACCTAAATACAGTCTCCTGTCACCCACCCAGGCATTAGGGCTGGGGTCAGCACTGAGAGGCGTGTCCCCCCTCACACTGTCAAAGGAATGGGGGTCCTGTGCGCTGCCCAGTGTCCACGGGCTCCTACCTGCGGAGGGGGGGGCTGGCAGAGGCCAGGGAGACGTCCATCACGGCTCCCTCCCCTCGCCCGGCCCACAGCAGCATGAAGCGCCCAGGCCCCAGTGCCCAGCACCTGACAGTCCACACCGGTGGCAAGATGCCTCTCAATGGTCATTATGCAAATGAGCGATGACCTCACCCGGCTGACAATGTCCACCGCGGCTCTCGTTGACCTTTCCAGCCCAGGGCCCAAGACTACGCCACCGCCACGCCTCGGGCGAGGTGGCGCATGCGCGGAGGTGCGGGGAGGGGTGGGCGCACGAGGAGCGAGCACGCGCAGTGAGACGCGGCCGCGCCGCCCGAGCGCTCCCGGCGCGTGCGCATGCGCGGCGCGGCGCGGGCGGCGCGGCCTTAAGGGCGGCAGCGGCGGGGCGCGGCCCAGTCGGCCTGTCAGCCGGCTTCCAGGGCGGGCTCCTGCGCCTGCGCGGCGGCGATGGCGGCGGAGGAGGAGGTGGACGCGGGCGAAGGGTGAGGGTCGCCGGGGCGGGGGAGGGGGAGACGTGGTGGACGGCACCGAGGACTTGGGATCCCCTTGGCGACGCCTGGCCTGCCCCTCTGCGTGGGGACCCCGGCCCGGACCCACCTCCGCGAGGGGATCCCGCTCCGTGCGGGGACTCCGGACCCCACTTCCACGAGGGGACCCCGGATTCCACCTCCGCGGGGACCCCGGAGCCCCCTTCCACGAGGGGACCCCGGATTCCACCTCCGCGCGGGGACCCCGGAGCCACCAAGGGACGTGGGCAGGTGGGCGTGGGTGTGTGTGGCCTTGGGTTTGGGAAAGTTGTTGGAAGAAGTGAAGGGTCTGTCGTTCACGTGTTGGTCCGCTGGCTGGGCTGGGAGATGGGGTCGGGTGGTTTTCCTGGAGAAGCGTGAGGGAGCCTCAAAGACCATCACAACCAGCAGGCTTTGTGGATGTGAATTCTTTTATTACTCTAATTATTAATTTTGACATAGATGATGTCCCTGAGCGGTCCTGGGTGGCCTGGAACTCAAATGTGTCAACATGCAGACAGGGTTGACCAAATTTGCAGCAATCCCTGGCTCTTTGCCTCTGCCAACCCCCACCCCACAAAGTGCTAGGATTACAAGTGTGAGCCACCCCCCCCCATGAGCGTTGTGACTCAGTTTAAATTCTTTTCTGTTTATGACGGATGGCATGCACTTGTGAGCTAAAAAAAAATAGTAATTAGTACAGTCATTATCATGACGTTTACTGCCTTCTCAAGACTAAATACATTGCTGTATAGGAAAATAAGCTGCATACTTCTCTCATGAATTATTTTGACAATTCTATTTGATATCTTTAGGGAATTTTGCATAGGAAGCATAACCGAAAAGGTAGAATGTGGGATATTATGAAATAAGTTTGGAGTATTTGGAAAGATAATCAGAGGAGGAAAAATTTGGAATATTAGCCACTGTGCCCATCTGAGGTTTGCTTATATAATTGGATCCACCGTTTTGATTTGTTGACATGCTTCCTAGTTACATTGACATGAAATGCTGAATGTTGTGGTCCCAAGTAGGAACTTATCTGGTAACTTGTGTTCACACTAGGTTTGTCAAAACATTATTTTGCCTCTTTCTGAGAGCGCCTACAGGTGGACTGTTTGGTCTCCATGATGTGAGATTTGGTAGCCCGGAGCACTACAGTGAAGGGGTTTATTTCGGCTAGAGGTCACTGAGGGCAGACCATAAAAAAGTCATTAGCAGCTGACCGATCGTAGTCCTTAGAGGTAGACCTCCCTGGTATTCTTGGCTGCTTCTGGTTGGGTGTTTTGTCCTAGCAACAAGGAATCAGCAATGTCTGGTGTCCACTCTGGGTTGGCCTTCTGAACTGCAGCAAAAAGGCTAAGCTCCTGCCCAGGTGTTCCCCAGCTGTGGTCATTTTAAACCTCATGTCAACCGAGTGCTGGATATGAGTGTTTCCATCCCGCCCTCACCCCCACCCCCCTGTTTGGATTTGCTTTTAAGGCATTTCCCACCATTCTTCGCCTGCTACTTAGATTGGGACTCATGGGATGTTTGGCTATTTTTGAGTCAAGTTCTTGCTCCAGGATATTTAGATCTTAATTCGTATGTGGTTGAGTGTCCTAAGAGATTTCACATGTTGACATTTAATCCTCGTGAGGTATTAAAGTGGAACTTCATAGTGTTCAGTAAGGCTTCGGGAAGTGATTAGGGCGATTGAACCATGGTGGTTTTATGAGATGAGAGAAACTAGGCGCATCTGTACCCTGTATATGCTCTGCTTTCTGGGCCTTGCCATCTTGCCCTGGGTCATCCTAGAATTCTGCCAATAAGTGCAATACCAGAAGCAGTCCCCCTACTCTGCCTTCAGAACTACCTCTTCTTCAGAGTCTGAGCTGACCTTCACATGGAACAGTTTTAACATGGTCACCTGGCAGCTTTGTGGAGCATCGGATTGTTTGTGGAGAGAAGTACTAGAGAGCTCTGGCTTTCCGCATCAACCCTTTTAAGTTGCAATAGATTGAGAAAGCTCAACACGTCAAGATTGGGGTAGATGTCTGTGAATTGCTGTAATGTTGTCCCAGAGAATTATTCATCACCAGCAGTTTAGAAGAAACGTGTCACAGAATCACTCAGTTGCAGGATAGGCCATAAAATAAGTGGTTTGGCTAGGGAGATGGGTCAGTGGTTAAAAGCACCTGCCTGCAAAAGCCTGCAACCTGGGTTTGATTCCCCAGTACCTGTGTAAAGCAGATGCACATGTGTCTGGAATTTTATTTGCAGTGGGAAGAGGCCCTGACATGCCCATTCTCTGTCTCTCTCCCTCTCTCAAATAAGTAAGTCAATTAAATAACTTTTTTAAAGTAAGTGGTCTGCAGTGGCACGCTGGAGCTGATTTGTACTGGCAAGCCACTGATTAATTTTCAGGGATTTTACCAACATCAGCAGCTTGAAATTGGCCTTCATGGGAGTATTTATACCGTGGAAATCATCGGGTGTTATAAGTAAGGTACCAATAAAGGATTTTTTTTCTCTTCTTGCCTCAGTTGATCTGCCAGCATCCAGCCAGGTTCATGTCTAAGTTTGTATGCTGTTCCTTGCTTTGGAGATAGAAGAGTTTATCTTTCTTCTTAAAACTGTTGAGCTCTGTGCATTCGTCCCTGCTTAGCACCCGACTTCTTCAAAATCAGGAAACTCTTCAACACACATCACAGATGCCTTCTGTTTTCCTCAGCAGGCATCCTTTACACACACCCTGTGAGTAGCACTGAGCTGCATCCTCAGACCTCGGGGCTCTTTTCAGTTGGATGTTGAAATGGCATTCTAGCTCTTTTGACATGTTGCTCACTGTCTTAGCTGAGACCATCAGTTAATTTCATTAGGTTCTGTTCTTTCAACTATTTTCTATGTGGTAATACTTCGAGAGTCTAAATTCACCCTTGGTTTTGTTTGTTTGAGCACAGTCCTTGAACCACCTCTGTGGAGGACTGAGCTCTCTCTCTTCTGTATCATCGTGCTGTTTCTGCTTCTCAGCTCTTTGTTCCTAATTTCTCCAATCTGACATAGCCAGATCTTGCTTGCACCTTCCTTCCCCTAAACAATACAAAAACAATACAGTTCTTCCCCCATACTTCCTCATTTTTATTAGGGCAAGTTACATTCTTCTGGTTATCCAGAAACAGCTGTAGTCCTTGAATACCAGTGCCCTCCAGTCTAAATCTTTTCCTGTGCCATTTTTAACTGGATCAGACCTCTCATATTCTCTCCCTTTGGATTTTTTCAAGCTTGCTAACATAATTTAAGCACAGGTCATTTCATTAGTTCCTTTTACATTTCTAAGAACAGCAGTCACACACTGTGACTGTATGATATGTACTCTTTTACACAGTGGCTTTATTGTGCTTATTATATATTTCAGCCTGACCTCAAAGCCCTCTGGAGATAGTGTGGCTTTGGCTATGTACTGACTGTAACTCAGGCCAAACCATATCTTGCTTTCCTAAGCATGTCCCCTCCCATTTCCCCTACCCTCTCATTCACCTTGTTTCCTCTAAGCCAAAAAAGATTGTCATCTCCCCTCTCTAAAGACTAGTGGTATTTTTTTGTAAAAAACTTTCCTCTTATAGTTTTTGATTTTCTCTTGAGACGTCTTGCTGTGTATCCCAACATGGCTTTGAATTCTTGGTCCTCCCTTTCCCACCTCCAGAGTGCTAGGGTTCTAGGCCCGCACCACCACACCTTGCTCTAATGTTTCTTAATTGCTCTTAAATCAGTATTTACTCATGTAGTAGTTATTTGTATATTTGTTTTGTTAGCTCAGAACCAGGCTTTTGTCTTACTCATGTCTGGTAGAGTCTGAAGGGGCTTTATAAATAAATTTTTATTAAACACATCAACTGTTGTAAATCTGTGCTAATACAAACACTGAGAGTTGGTAGTTGATTGTTCATATTGCAGTTGTGTGACTTAATTTTTTTCATAAGATACTCAGAAAGTTTTGCATTTGAATAAGCCAACAGTTAAAAAGTTTTCCTGGGGAGCTTGGGAGTAGGCTTCTCTTGACCTTAGGTGAACTAACTCATGCTTCACAGTTCCACCTGCAGTAAAGTGCCCCAATCACAGGTCAGCAAGTGCAGAGTTCAGTCCTCTGACAAAAAAAGGAAGATTATAAAGTTAGGGGTAGTTCACTTTATCCAAATACAACACTGGACGGTGTTCAGAACTGCAAGTATCTCAACAGAGTCCTTAAAGATTTGACCCATACTATTTTTAACACCTATTATGAAATATTATTGATTTAAAAATAGTCAGGACTAATTGTTAGATTTGTAGTTTAACCTGATAGTTCTGTAATTTCCTACTTCTGGTTGTGTTATTAAAAAAGTAGAGATGATTTTGTTAAAAATAATTGTTAGGTTTGAGATCTCGGATCTACCACTGAGCTTTTAAAGGACTCTTAACTAATGTGTTTAGATATATTAGAGGGTTTGTCTCTCAGTGATTTAAGGGCCACCGATACCTTGAGTCATGCTTTTAAAATAAAGTAGTATGTTAATCACTTAAATTGTAGTTGTATGAGCCATGCTTCCTCCCCTTTTTTATGAGATAGTATGTATGAATTCAGTTTCCAAGAAAGAATCTTAGTTTTGTTCCAGCTTTCAGTTTGGAAGTTTTTAATTTTTCATTGGTTGGGGGATCATATATGCATCTACATACATACATACTTTATATATATATTCACACTTCTAATTATGGGTATTTACAATAAAATCATAATTATGGTTCCTTTACATAAGATGGACTACTGTGGCTAGTTTTTAGAGAGCAACAATAACGTGTATTTTTTTCTCATGACTACACAGCTGTAACATAGCGAAATCTTCTTTACTTATAACCTAATTGAAATGTTTTAAGTGGCCAAAAGTGTGTGGAAATTGGCCAGACTTCTGTATATTTTCTTCAGAATACTTTGAAACCTCTTTCACTGTTTCACAATATTTATAGATTATGCAACTCAGGGTTAGTAACACTATAGATAGTCATGTCTCAGAGAACAAAACAGGAATTACCAGGAAACCTAAATGTTCATGGCACGGGCTGAAGTAATGCTAACTACAGTTACAAAAGAATTGGATAGAAAGTTCAGGGAGAAACCCAGAATGCTCAATCTTCCATGTCTCTTCTGGTCATTATACTAAGCACGTCTTACTAGGTTTGCCTGAGCTTTAGCACTTCTCGTGTGGTCTTCCCGAAGCTTTCCTTACTAGTTTTTTCAACTCTTAGGGTTCTAGAATAAGAATTTATTTATCTGTCTTGAATAGCTGCTTCAGGCCTTGGCTTCTCTGCCTTCCAGTAAGGCTGATGCCCAGGGAGTGAGGCTTTAGAGAAAACTCTTTAGCACACATTGTAAGCCTTCCTCGTGCTGTAGGTGTTTTCTGTGGTGAATAGCTTTGTGTTGCCTTTAATACTTTGGTCTCTGCTGAGATGATTCTTGGTGATAGGTCATTTTTCTTATTTACTATCTATTTTCCAGAACTGGGGAGGCAACTAGCCCTATATCAAGTTCATTGTTTTACACCTGAGCCATGTGAATTTTTTCCTTGAATCTTGTGACCTCAGAAGGATGGCTTTGTATCTGACAGGCTTCAGTCTTGTGTCTGTAGTTCTGTCTTCATATACCAAGCTTGGGGGACTGTTGAGCAACACTGAATGGCATAGGAAACCCTGTGGGAAGGAGCAGAGTCTTTTTGAAGGTGTGGTTCACTTACCCTGAAGACAGGGTGTATAGGGTTGGGTGGGTATGGTTGAGTAGTTGAAGCAATGGAGATGCTAAGATATGGTGTGAGGACTCTTGAACAATGCAGTCGTCTGATGGTAGCAAAGTTGGACTTTTTTCACTCTTTGGAAGCATTGCTTTGGGGCTGTTAGATGTGTAGCACGCAGTCTGACAGAAGCAGAGGAGTTTCTATAAAATATCAGTAATCTGTCCAACTAAACCTGGACAGAAACATTGTTAGAGCTGGGGAAAGTATTGTCTGTATAGTTGTATTAAGAATGAAAATTTGCTATAGAAAAGCCCCACTTGAAAAAAATGGATATGCTTTGATGAAAAGGCTACTGTGAAAATGTGAAGAATTGGTGCCTCTTGTGGTTGAAGAGCCTAATTTTTAATCAGTCCACTAGACTTCCATTCAGTTGAACTGCTCATAAGGAGGCAAAATCAGTAGGTAGGCGGTTCTGTCCTTCAGAACCTCAGTCTTCAGGGCCATGTGCAGAGGCACCATATGCCTATAATCTTAGCAGTTAGTTGGTGGAGGCAGGTGTATCAGGAGTGCAAGGTCATCCTTTGTTTATACAGTGAGCTCTAGGTCTGCTTGAGCTAATGAGACCTGTCTCTAAAATGAAAACAGAAAGTTGGTTTTGTGATGTTGCAAATCAGTGGAGGTAGACATAATACCTGTGTCACAGGCTATTAACTCTCAGTTATGTAATTAAGCTATATGGATAAGATATTAATACATAGTAACTGTTCATTTTGGAATTATTTTCTTAAAAAACTGAAAAAAAAGATTGCATCTGGGTGTGTTTTCTTTGTCCCAACTAGTCTATGATGTCATTTAAAGTTGTGGGTTATAGTTCATTTCACTTTTTTTGGTACTGACCACTAATTGTCTCTGGCAAAGAACTTTGCTATGATTTGAGGGATACTTGCATTAAAATATTGATAAAATAGAATTATAAGTAGTTTCCTATTCTTGGTTATATTTTTATGGTCACATAGAAACTTCCTGACTGGCCCAGGATAGAAGAGCTTCAGCTTCATGATAATTTAAAAAACAAGCTCTTGCCTGTAACTTTGTTCAACAATTTAAAAGTGTTAGTGAATTCAACTAATTGCTGAAGCCTTGCGTCCTTTTTCCTAGTTTGTCACCAGGCTTCCATACTTGAAGTGGACTAGTATTAATGTTTTATTGTGTCTGTGTCCTTTGTTCTCTTTCCTGTTTAACACCATTCACTTTTTGCTCTAGAGGGTTCAGCCCCTTGCCCTGTCAGCATGCCCCTTCTGTTACAGAACCTGCGGCACTTTAGGCTCTGTGCCCCTAGAAGTGAACCCATCTGACGTCGAAGGACAATTCTGCATGTTCACATCACCACCAGCCAGCGAGTGGGTTTGGAACCAGCTAAAAAAGGGCAGCTTTGCAGGGTGTGGTGATACACTCGGGAGGCAGAGGTAGGAGGATTGACGTGAGTTTGAGGCCACCCTGAGACTACATAGTGAATTCCAGGGCAGCACTAGAGTGAGACCCTACCTCGAAAAACCAAAAAAAAGAGGGGGGGGCAGCTTTTAAACTTGATTTAACTTTTGGTGTACTCACAGTGCAGGAGGAAGATAAATTCTGTGACAGATAACTGTTGTCTATAGTAATGGTATCTGTACAAGTGCCAGTCTATCCCTGGGAGTCAGGGAGAGTGTCTCAAAGGGTGAGGCTCTGGGCCAAGGAGGAGCGGGGCAAAGCCATAGAGGCGTGCTGTCAAATGAAGCTTGGAGTGCTGAGGTTCTGAGGAAACATAGTGTGCAAAAGAAAAACGGGTGGGAGCAGGTTGTGAGCTGCTTGTAGGTCCCTTCTGAGCTGGCCTGAGATGCGGTTTTGTCCTATAGGCCGTGGGGAATTTCTCAGGCATTTTTTTTCCGAGGTAGGGTCTCACTCTAGTCCAGATTGACCTGAATTCCCTATGAGCCCAGGCTGGACCCTCCTGAGTGCTGGGATTAAAGGTGAGCACCACCAGCACACCTGGCTTTGCAGGAATTTTAAGGAAGGTAATCTGAGAGAGGAAAAAAAGGGAGTATCCATGTCACTTACTGGTGGCTTATCCTTGTTGCTAGTGTTTGCCGTCTACATACTGGGTCCAACTTTGACCGAGAGTATTCTGCATCATGACAATGCAGTTAGAGAAGCCCTTCCAAGCCTCCACACCATCCTCTGCTCACCTCCGCTTTTGTTGCTTTCTTTTGTTTGAGTGTTACCTCAGTCAAACCTGGGGCTCTAGCACTGCACCATACCCCGTCCACTCCCATGTCCGTCTCATCACGCTCTAAGGCATCGGCTGGGAATATCCACTGCGCCTTCTTTATGCCCTGGCCAGCTCCTCGGGGCAGGCCTTCAGCTCTCGTCTGGAATTGGTCACTGCTTCTTTCTAGTGCATTTTCTCTTTCTTTCTTCTTTTCCTCCTGTTGTTGGTTTGTGCTGGGATCATAGCCATGAGTCACCATACCGGGCTCCTAGTTCATTTTCTTTCACTGGAAATTTATCACTTTACGTCATACCACCATGGACGGAGCCCTTGCCAAGGCAGATGGCGGCTGCTGCTCTACATTGCCTCACCTTCTTACAGTAAGGCTGCCCACTCCTTGGGGGAGTGCTCCTGGTAAGGGCCAGTCAGGCTGCCCCACAGCTCCTCACCTGCTGCCTCAAACCTGCTGCTGCCTCTCTGTGTTTGGATATGTTCTGACGATGCCTGTGTCCTTCATCTACTGTTTGCTAGAACCCAAAGCTGTCTTGTTTGTCGTTCACAGTTAACCAGCTCAGGTCCTTTTATTGCACAACACTTTCTCATGGGATTTGAGGGGTTTTTAAAAAATCATTTGCAAGGAGAGAGAGAGAGAGAGAGAGAGAGAGAGAGAGAGAGAGAGAGAGAGAGAGATAAAGTAAAAGAATGGGCACACTAGGGCCTCCAACCACTGCAGACAAACTCCAGATGCATGTGCCTCTTTGTGCATCTGGCTTACATGGGTACTGGGGAATTGAACCCTGGTCCTTAGGTACTGGAGATAAGAGCCTTAACCACTGAACCATCTCCCCAGCCTAAACTAAGATTTTTAATAAGGGTTCTCTCTCAGCCCTTGTAGCCCACACCTTTTCCTCTCACTTTGAATCTGCCATTGAGATAGACCTGTTCAATATAGCGCTTCAGACAGATCAGGGTATGTCTCGCCTATGGGCAAGTGCATTTTTGTTTTTTGTGTATTTTGCCCATTTTTACCTTCTGTGTTTCTGACTCTCAGTGAACATCGGATGCTTTGTGCCCACGGGGTGATATGGCACCTGTCCCCTCTGTCCCCTGCTTATCAGGTGCAGCCACTGAGACTCACAGAGCATGGCCTCACCTGCTTGCATTCTGCTTCTGGTTCTAGGTCAGGATGGCTGACGGGCTGGCTTCCCACCTGGTGTCCTACATCTACATCACACCTTAAAGAAGCTGAGGAGAGAATGCTAAAATGTAAGGTTTTCTTCTTGTACTGCATTGCTCTGATGCTGGAGATAAGTCTGTCTGGTTGGCAGAAGCCTTTTTGCTTTACTATGGCACCAAGTGGCAAAATGTGGTAGGCAGTGATTCTCAAATTCTTTGGTCTTGGATACCTGTTAAACTCCCAAGTTATTACTAAGAATCCAAGAAACATTGTTTGTGGTTTATAGTTATTAATTTTATAGTTTTTAAAATTAAACCAAATAATTGAAAATGTTAATGTATGAATTTATGCTTGCTGAACTGAGTGCAGTGAGATGGAAGAATAGCATTGCTTTCTGATTGCAGGTCTCTAATGAGCTGGAGTCTCATCTGCCCTCATGTAATCACATAGCATGGGACCTCTGCAAAAGTCCACTATATACCACTCAGATATGAGAGTAGACAGGCAAAATTTCAGTGCTAGTATAAAACAGTTTAGGGCTTCCCTCCTCCCCTGCCAAATATCCCCAATTTATTCAGAACAGAGTCTAGACACTCCAGAGCCTAGAACATAAAGCAGAACATAGTCTAGACTTGAACCCAGTAAAGGAGCTTGGAATAGCCCCCAGTCTGCCCCTGGGTGGTTGGTTCCCAGCTCTGGGCAGGTAACTCTGCTCAGCTTCCCATTTCTTTCCTGTAGAGCAAGTCCACAATGGTCCTTGGCATGCCTCATGGCTGTGCCTTGAACTCTGCGTTCATGCTGGCGTGGAATCTCTTTGTTGTTTCTTCCGAGCTTTGAGATCTGAAACTTCTGGTGTTTATTATGCAGTTTGGTTCTGCTGTCAGGATCTAGAGTGGGGGCGTCCATACGTGCTTCTTTTGGATTTTTTTGTGGATAGCTTTCCACACCTGTTTTTCATCCTCTTTATCATTAGTGAATGTTCTTGTGTGTATACTTGGTGATTCCAGATAAGTGACCATAATTGAATATACCTTAGAAATACATAATTAGCCCTGTTACTGGATTTTTGACATGAAAATGAATTTCGATTCCATATACTTGGATCATCTTGCTCTATACAAACCTCAACGAGTTATCATTGTGGTTTACAAAAGAAAAGTCTTGTAGGAAAATTTAAAAACCATGTTCTAGGTGCCCAGTGCGTGTGTGTGTGTGTGTGTGTGTGTGTGTGTGTGTGTGTGTGTTGACCTCTGGCTCTAGTTTCTAGGGATAAAGATTGGAGTGAAACTTGGTTGCTGCTCTAGTAGCAGACACGAATGCCAGGGCAGGGGCGAGCACTCACTATATATATATATATATATATATATACATGATTTTATGGGAATGCTCAGACACCTTGTTCAAATGCTGAGGTCACCTCGTTTTCTAAATGAGAGCATTTCTCCCCATATACGAGCATGGCTTCTGTCCAAGCTCTGAATGAATGCTGGCTTTCTCTTTGCCTTCACTGTGATGAGTGTGCAGAAACACTTTGTCTGCTGCATGTGGTCAGCACAGTGATTAAGGGCATATCTAGAGTGTAAGCAATTCAGTTGACAATATGAATAAACTTCAAATTTAGTTTCATTGTTAGTCAGTTTGAGGAGTACTTTAATGTATTTAGTCACTTGGCATTGGACACCACCATAGTTTTGATCTTTAAAACTGTGATTATTCATATTTTCTGGGTGACTACTGAACTTGAACAAATTCAGGTTCCTGGCACCTCATGCTGAGGTGTTCCTACCATACCCTCTCACATCTTTTCTACTAAGCTTTAAAATAACAAGGTTAGAGTTCCGTGTTTGGTATGGGTACCGTAAGTCCTTCCCTAAATTCATGAGGACGTTTCATGATTGTGTCAAGTCTGACTTCAGGCTTCAGTGCTAACCCATCAAATATCTGCAAATTCAAGGTAGCAAAGTAAATGGCCTTAAAATCATGGGTCAGTGACCACTGAGTTCTGCAGTTCTAGGAGTGTAACATCCTCAGTTTGATAGAGTGGAAAGAAGTCAGGAGGTAATATGACTTGCCAAAGACTCTGACCACCAATACTTGAAGCTTGTCCAAGGTAAATCTTCCCTCTTAGATATAAAATATGGTCATTTAGAATCACTTGTTTCAGTAAATATACCCTTTTTGAGGGCTGACATCATATAAGCTAAAAGTCCCTGAGTTGTTAGTGTGTTGCTGCGAGAGAGCTCATCAGTCATGACGCTAAGCAGAATGTCTCTTCTGTCTTCACTAGGTGTCCCCTGCACTTACAAAAAGGAGCATGTTCGTATATCTAATGGAAATAGAATATGGACACTGAAATTCTCCCACAATGTGTGCAGTAAGACTCCCCTTGTTCTCCTCCATGGTTTCGGAGGAGGTCTTGGACTCTGGGCCCTGAATTTCGGAGATCTTAGCACTGAAAGGCCCGTCTATGCTTTTGACCTGTTGGGCTTTGGACGAAGTAGTAGACCCAGGTTTGACAGCGACGCAGAAGAAGTGGAGAATCAGTTTGTGGAGTCCATTGAGGAGTGGAGATGTGCCTTAGGACTGGACAAGATGATCCTGCTCGGGCACAACCTGGGCGGGTTCTTGGCTGCTGCTTACTCCCTGAAGTACCCGTTGAGGTAAGTGGTGACGACAGAAGAGGGGCTACAACTAGCACCCAGATGTTCATGTCTGATTTCCATGCTTGCCGGGAAGATAGGCACTCTCTTGAAGACCCTGTGGATCAGCTAGCCGTAACTGATAGTAGCCAAAGAAGGAAATTGGATTTTCCTATTACACAGGCTCCATAAGTTTGATAAAGGACTTTATATTTGTTGTTTATATTAGTTATCTAAAAGAATTTTTTGGCTGGGCATGGTGGCGCATGCCTTTAATCCCAGCACTCGAGAGGCAGAGGTAGGAGGATCACCATGAGTTCAAGGCCACCTTGAGACTACATAGTAAATTCCAGGTCAGCCTGGGCTAGAGCGAAACCCTACCTCGAAAAACCAAAATAAATAAATAAATAAATTTTTTTATTCATTTTCAAGCAGAGAGATGAGAGAGAGAGAGAGAGAGAGAGAGAGAGAGAGAGAGAGAGAGAGAGAGAGAGAGAGAGAGAATGAGAGAGCACCAGGGCCACCACCTTGTGGGTCTGGCTTATGTGGGTACTGGGGAATTGAACCCAGGGCCTTAGGCACTGGAGGCAAGTGCCTTAACTGCTGAGCCATCTCTCCAGCCCTCAGTTATATAAAATTTAATGTTTCATTTAAGCCACCAAATAAAATGTATTGTGATATTATTATTTATTTTTATTATAACTATTAAACCTGTGGCTCCAGCAGGCTTTCCTGACCTTTTCTAAGTTATAGAAAGTTATAATAGGAATAATCAGATAAGAAGTTAAAGCTCTGTAACCTCTAAATTTTAGTCTCTCAATTATTTATTTGTTTATTTATTTACATATTTATTTACTTACTTATTTGAGAGAGCGAGCTAGAAAGAGGCAGATAGAGAGAATGGCTACACCAGGGTCTCTAGCCACTGCAAACCAACTCCAAATGTATGCATCATCCTGTGCATCTGGCTTTATGTGGGTACTGAAGAATTGAACCTCAGCTCTTAATTGCTAAGCCATCTCTCCAGCCCAGAACTATTTTTTAAAACTTTTTATTGATAGCTTTCATAATTATAGACAATAAACCATTATAATTCCCTCCCCACCCTCCCCTATATCTCTTCCCCCTCTCAATCTCTGTTTTGTTTTGGTGGCATCATCTTTTCCTCCATTATGTGTAGGTGTTATCAGGCACTGTGAGGTCATGAATATCACGACCATTTTGTGTCTGGAAGTTTGTGTTGTAAGCAGTCCTCCCCTTCCTTTGACTCTTACGGTCTTTCCACCACCTCTTCCACAATAGACCCTGAGCATTGGGAAGTGTGATAGAGATGTCTCAGTGCTGAACACTCCACTGTCACTTCTTCTCAGCACTGTGGTATCTTGCATTATCCCAGTGGTCACCGCCATCTGAAAAAGAGAAGCTTTTCTAGCCAAAAATGAGAGTGGTATTATTAGATGGTTATAAACATTTTTTTAAAAGTGCTTATAATGCAATTTGGTGGGCATATGCATTTAGCCAGATAACAGCAGGTGTTATTCCCCTAGGGCTCATTACCTCCCCCACCATAGGCTTTTGACTAGGTCTTCAGTACCAGGTATGTATTCCCTCCCATGGAGCAGCTTCTAGTCCAATTAGAGAGCAATTGTTTTCCCCTAAAATAGATGTGCCACTATTACCTCAGTTGGCACATTTGGCCTGGCTGGTCAGTCTTAAGGCTTGCAAGATCCACTGCTATTCACCACCATTGATGACTTCTCTCTCCCATAGGGCTGCAGGCAGCCATAGCTTTTTCCAGCTTTCTGTCAGCTGGTTAACAGGGAGGAGGTTTCCAGCTCAGCTCCAGCTTGATTTCTCAGAGACCTGCAGCCCAAGCATCTGTGGTCTTTAGCAATAGGGTCTTACCATCTCATTCAGGTGGGCAACCAAGAGCTTTGGCAATGGCCTGTAATGTTTTGGGGGCCTCAGGAACCTCCCTAGCCAACACCTTGCTGGAAGGTAACCCATCCCTGGCACTGAAATTTTTCTATTAACAATCTATGGCTTCTGGGTGTGCCATTCCAGAACTATTTTTTAATAATGTTTTTGAGATAGGATCTTACTTACTATGTAGTACAGGTTGGCCCACAAGTCACAAGTAGTCCAGGCTGACCTGAATTTACAATCTTCTGTCTCTGCCTTTCCTAGTTGGTAGGATTACAGGTTTGCCCCAGAACTATATTTTGGCCTTTAAATTTAAGAGTGTTTGTTTTTTAATCTCTTTGAACACCACAGGGGATCTCAGTAGCAGCAATGGGTGCTGATGGAGGGGAGCAGTACTCTGAGAACCATGGTCTCAAAGTGATACTGGGTGATGGAGAATATTCTAGGCAGTGGGACATATATTATAAAGGCATTGTGTTAGACAGACACTTGGGCCCTTTAAGGTCACTGTGGCTGGTGGGCAGAGAAGATTGTGATTGTGAGTGGATGATATCCTCCATGCTCCTTTCCCCCAGACAACCTCAGCTTGTCTCAGTTCTTCTGTGACAGAGGTGTACCTCTCATTTCATTAGAATGCTGGGTCAGGAACAGCAGGGCCATGTGATGTGTGAGGAGTCTTGCTGCCATCCTGTAAGGCCTGCTTCATGAGGGACAATGAAGCCAGCCAGTCACTGTTCTTTCAGCTCAGTTTTGCTTTTGAGTTTTCCTTCCCTCACAAAGAAAACCTGTTAACCTGTATTTGTTAGGGACTAAGGAAAAGAGATTATGGAAACTTGGTATGGAGAGTGGTTAATGAACCAGGTATGGTGGTATATGCCTGTAATCAGCACTTGAGACACAGGCAGGAGGAGTATGAGTTCAAGGCCATTCTGGGTCACATAGTGAGACCTTATTGTCAAAAAAAGAAACATAATAACATGATTAGCAAAGAGAACCATTCCAAGTTATAATAGATTACACTAGTCTTTGTGATAAAGCCTTTTCAGATAATACTGCCTTGAAGTGTCCTCTGACCTCACCTCTGCTTCCCGATTACACAAACCAATGCTGAGCAATTTGTCTGGCTCCTCTTGAGAATGAGAGTGTTGTACTTGGCCTGGAGTTGGAGGTGTTGTTCCATCATCTTCCGTGTCCCTCGATGATGGAGCCAGCAGGAAGTCCTTGGGCTGACTTCAGCTTGAGAATGCTTGCTTTGTGCACTGAGAATTCCTTCTGATCTTCTTCCTTGTTCCAGAAGTAGGCCATAGGTTTCCTCGTGTGCTTTGGTTCTTATTGTGTTCTTCTAGCTGGTGGACACCTGAATCTTGTGGAGGTCAGGGTTATACCCTCATCTGCTGAGCAGCCTGTCCAGCATTAGACAGATTAGAAACTCATCCTCGCATGTGGCTACAGATGATATCCACTGCCTATCAGCGCATGGTGACTAGCATGCAACCAGCGCCTTTTCATGTTTCAGAACTGATGAGCTGTTCCTATTCCTGCTCTGCTGGTTCTGTGTTTTTCTGTAGTTTAAATCCTCTCTGGCTCTTGATAACTAGGTCAGATCGATGATTCACGTATGCTGTCTTCTTAGACTCATTCCTTCGACCTACATGTGAGCCAACAATCTCCTCAGGGTGGGCAAGGTGTGAACCACACCACAATCCCAGCACTGAGGAAGGGCAAAGGAAAGAGGATTACCAGGTTAGCCTAGGCTATACTGTAAGACCTTGTCTCAAAAATCACATAGTTTATTCTCTGTGGAATATTAGAGTGGTGTTTGGATAATTAGTTTGATTGCGTGTGTATGGGCATGCCAGGGTCTCTTGCCACTGAAAATGGAATACCAGGTGCTTGCACCAGTTTTGGCATCTGGCTTTATATGGGTGGCTGGGGAATTGAACCTAGGCCAGCTGGCTTTGCAAGCAAGAGCCTTTAGCCACCGAGCAAGCTCCCCAGCCTCAGTTTTACTAGTTTAGATTTACTTTAAAACCAGGTAAGTCCTGCCAAGCAGGAGGTGATCCTTCAATACACAGAAGGTGAGACGATAGCCTGCGAACTTGGTCTGGAGCAAAGTTGTAGTAACATGGGAACCAGTGTCTGTCACTGGGCTTTTCTGAACAATGAAGGCTAGGTGACTTGTGCTTTTGTCTGGCAGGTCTTGCACTCTGCAATGAATCTGCTCTGGTAGCTTATATTCCTGGGTATATGCCATTCGATAGCCACCAGTCTAGGTGCTTTGCATAGCCTAGTATATTTTAAAAGCTTACAGTGAAAAACTAGGAGCAGTTATTTTGTGAGGTCATTAACGTGTCATTGAAATGGGCTATGGAACCACAGTTTAAATGTTGGAGATTTAAAAGTTATTTTCATACATATATATATATATGTGTGTGTGTATATATATATATATATATTTTTTTTTTTTTTTTTTTTGAGGTAGGGTCTCACTCTAGCCCAAGCTGACCTGAAATTCACTATGTAGTCTCACGGTAGCCTTGAACTCATGGTGATCCTCCTACCTCTGTCTCCCGAGTGCTGGGATTAAAGGCGTGTGTCACCACACCCAGCTTCAAATATTTTTTATTCTACCTCTCAGTAAGAATTTTATATATGTGTGTCCGAGACAAAAATTTGTATGATAATTGTCATGTTTGTTATAGTTTTCATTCCAAATAATACAGTAAAACAACCACCCTGGTCCTTGACCCTCTAAATGGATTGTGTTATCCATTGTTAAGTGGTGACTTGTGAAATTGTGCAGATAAGTAGCAGTGATGTCCCAGTGTCATCCGGGACCACGACAGTACAGGTGCATCCAACTCCTGCTTTGTTCTTACGCCTGTAAACTGTGTGGCTGCTGAGGAGGAGCAGAGGAAAGGTGGATGTGCTCACCAGATTCCAGGCTTCCAAACTCAAAAGTCACATTATTGTCATGTTTGTGGAAACATTCATTCCAGGTCTTTTAAAACTCACTTTAAGACCTAAATTTGTCAACTTTTAAAATGGTGGATTCTTAGGAGGTGAGCTCTTGTTGGCACGTGAGGCTGTTTCATGACTGTGGTGCTGGTCCTCAGCCACTGCGTCATGCCCACCTTGATACAGACGGAAATGTGGGCAGCGTCTGGGTCATCTGCCAGGGTTCCCTCTCCTCCCCTTCTCGTTCTTCTTCCCTCCCTTCCCCTCTCTTTTTTCTTTTAAAGAAACAGTTATATTTCTACTTTCATGTATCTTTTGTTATACAAATATAGATAAAAATAAAGCCCTCTTTCTAGCCTCCACCTCTCAAATCCTACCAAGTCTCAAGTGTTTACGTGTAGTGAAAACTTGATATATCCTGCTTAGCAATTCATCTTGTCTTTAGAAGGTAATTCATTCTATCTAACTATAGTTTACAAATGTCCTGTAGTTTTAGGGTAAATTTACCAAGTGAACTTAAATCTGATTTTTGTCTCCAACAGGGTCAGCCACCTCATTTTAGTGGAGCCTTGGGGTTTTCCTGAGCGACCAGACCTTGCTGATCAAGACAGACCAATTCCAGTTTGGATCAGAGCCCTGGGAGCAGCATTAACTCCCTTTAACCCCTTAGCGGGCCTCAGGATTGCAGGGCCCTTTGGTGAGTGTTTTACGTCCTAGGAAACCAAGGTGTGCATAGATGAGCAGTAGAGGGATATGTCTGCTTCTCCACTCATGGAAGGGTTACATTTTAAAGAAGCCATGGTTGCTGAAAATGCATTGAGTCAGAAATGCATTTAATATCCCAAACCTCCTAAGCATCATGGAGAAGAGTTCAGTCCCTCTGGAACCATGTGATTATACAGCCAGAAGAGCTGTGGTCAGTGCCACATGGCACAGCCAGGAGCCATCGGAATCTAAATTATGGTTACTGCTGGTCACCTGGTGTTGACCTGTTGTCATTAGCTGATCCATCACAGGGACCTTTGTGTTCACCAGTCACCATTGTCAGTCTGAATCTCCAACAGACCTGAGTCCTTACTTTTTCTGGTCCTTCTTTTAATAAGTATCAGGCTGTGCATAAAGATGAATGAAGCCCTCTCTTTCCTCAAGGGGAAATTACATTTTAAACCTAACAAGAAATTAGCAAAGCAGAGAAGAGAGGAAGTGCTAAGGATAAAGCAAGGCAGTCTGGGGCATTCTGAAGAAAGCTAAACAAGCCGCCAGGTGGGCCAGCACTCAGGGAGGCAGAGGTAGGAGGATTGCCGTGAGTTCAAGGCCACCATGAGACTACAGAGTGAATTTCAGGTCAACCTGGGCTAGAGTGAGACCCTACCTTGAAAAACCAAAAAAAAAAAAAAAAGAAAGAAAGAAAGCTAAACAAGCCTAGTGTCTTTGGAAGGTCTACCTGCACCCAGGACATGGAGAGAAGTGTGGTGTGTGGACCTGTGGGGATTATCCAAGGGCATCTGGCCAGTTGATGACAGGCAGGTGGCAGATCACAAACCTACCTCACCTGATTGACTGTGCTGAGTTTGATCTGTAGATAAAATCATCCTTTCCATAAACATTTTAGGACTCCAGCCATATAGTTTATTTTTTAAACATTTTTTGTTGACAGTTTTTATACTTATACCTAATGTACAAGATGTATTTTATACATTATTAATTAAACGTCTATAATGTATATTGCTCATTACTCCCTCTTTCCTTTCTTTTGCCCCACTCCTTTCCTCTGAACCCTTTATTTCCCACTTATCCAGCTTCTGTTTTGATGTCTTTAAAATTTTATTTATTTATTTATTTGGGCGCAGAGAGTACAGGCATGCCAAGGCCTCTCAACATTGCAGATGAACCAGACACATGTGCCACTTTGTGCATCTGGCCCTTTGTGGCTACTGGGGAATCCAACCTCAGCCAGCAGGCTTTCCAAGCAAGTGCTTTTAGCTGCTGAGCCGTCTCCCCAGGCCCTGTGTCTGTTTTCACCCTCCATCACCCATGACAGCATGTTGATGGGCCCAGTATGTGCAGGTAGCTGTGAGGGCCTGAATACAGCAGGCATTTGTGTCAGAAAGATAGCAATCAAAACACTCCTCCCCATCCTTTGGCTCTTACATTCTTTCTGCCATCTCTCCTGCAGTGCAGTGTTCCCTGAGCCTCAGAGGGTGTTGTAGAGATACCTCCTTTACTGCTGACCACCCAGCTGCCACTTCTTAGCACTATAATGAGTTGTGAGTCTCTGCAGTAGTCACCACCATATGCATGAAGTGTCTCTGACCCAAAGTTAGAGCAGCACTAATCTGTGGGCACAATAAATATTTAGAGGACAATTTGATGACACATATATCTATTTAGCCAAACAAAAATAGTAGTTGCCACCTAAGGTCTATGGCCTCCCCAGTCATAGTACCAGGCATGAATTCTGTCCTGTGGAGCAGGCCTCGGATCCAGTTAGAGCAGTTGGCCACCCCCATAGCAGACATGCACTGTGGCACCAGTAGGCACGCTTTGCCTGTCCAGCAGTGTTTTGAGGTGTTGGTGTATAGTCACTGACTCAGCTTGTAGCGATAGGAATTTCCTTCCCTCATTGCTCAGAAGATGATGGTCTGAGCCTTCCCCTTTCCACCTCCCACCTTGTGAAAGTTTGGAGTGCTTTCAGCTGTAAATAACTGGACATCTGACTAAGTGGTCTTTTACCATTTCCTTAACAAGCAGTCCAGTTTCAGCACATGTTCTAGGCCCAGTGGTGGTAGGGCTGGTTCCGTGCTGTGGTTCTCTTGACCTTTCTCCTCATTGCTATGCAATGGTCACTGTAGCAAACAGGGTGAAGGATTAATTTGTCACAGTTTCAGTCCATCATAACTAGAGAGGCATGGTGGAACAGCTCTGTTCATCATGGAGGTGGGGCGTGTGGTAGAGACTGTTCCCATCATGGTAGACCAAGAAGTGGACAGTGAGACACAAACCAGAGACCAGGCAGAACCTTTCAAGGTTCTAATGGCCTACTTCCACCAGCCATAAGTCTCTGTGGTCTCCTGAAACAGCACTATCACCTGCAGATTGTTCAGATTGTTGGGGGCCTCTCAGAGGCACTGTGGGGCAAGGAGGAAGAGGAGAGATCTGTAAGCCAGGCCCGTCTTCCATTACTGCGTGTGCTTAGACATGACCAGCTCTCATCAAACTCTTGAGGAGCAGTGTCGTTCTTCAGAGCTGAGCAGAGGAGGAAAGTGTTGCTAGAGTAAAGGTCTAGGAAAGGAGACTAGCCAGTGCCGTGCTGAGGGAGCCAGAGCAGAGCACTGACTAGAAGAGGCGTCTGCTCGTGACCCTATTCTCGTGGTCTTGTTCCCACTCTCCAGGTGGGACTGTGTGTTATCAGGATGATTGAGGAGGGAGGGAGTATTACAGTGTCCCAAGAAGAAGCTCTGAGTTTACTTTCTCATAGGAATATCTCTATGTCCCCATATGCTTCATTTGGACGATACTGTGTTATAACTATAGGGAAAGGCTTCAGCTTAATAAGGTATGTTATGTGGAGGCTGCTCTATCATTGACTGTCCTTAATTTATTTTCCTATAAAAAAAAGTCTCAGGAAACTAACATGTTTTTGAGCTCCTAAAGCATATTTGTAAATGAACATCATTTAATTTCCATTTTAATCTAGGTTGTGTGCGTATATTCCACCTAAAATAGAGATTTGAATACATGTATAGATGTATGCACATAGCACTATGTAAACAGGCACTGAAACTATGTCGTTTAGTCTGTAAGTTAATAATTATAACTTAAAACATGTTTTTTACTTCCTGTCAACTAGGTTTAAGTTTAGTGCAGCGTTTAAGGCCTGATTTCAAACGGAAGTATTCTTCAATGTTTGAAGATGACACGGTGACAGAGTACATCTACCACTGTAATGTACAAACGCCAAGGTAGGGGTCATGATCTAAACTTACTATTTGTGCTTAAAACTTTTCTTTTTGTAAATGTGTTTATTTAGTAGCTAAATAAATATCTTATTCATAAAGTTCCAGCTCTATAAACCATTGCTGGCCACTGATTAAGCATTACAAAGTAAATATATTTTCTTCCCATAAAATGCTTATAGATAAACCAAAGAAGGATCTTGAGGGGTGGTCTAGGTTGAGTGCTAAAACGAGAATTTCACATAAAGCATGTTTCCTAAACAAGTATTTGCTTAACATGGACCACAAAAAAGGAGGTGCCATACTGTGCAAGTGAGTGGTCTCCTGTCCATGGGTCTCAGAACCTCTGTTGTATTAAAAGGTATGGATCCTCCTTGGTGCATGGGGCACCGTGAGACAGTTCATAAAGAAACACAGCTTCCGTGGGTAAGGACTGAGTGAGGGGAGGGGTAAGAGAGGTCAGAAAGCATGCAATACCGTAAATGAACTGCAGCCAGAGGAAGAAGGGACCAAAGAAGTTTTTCAGTGTGTGACTTTGGATATTGGGTGCAGGGCACTGGTAGAAAGCCAGGTCTGAAGGCAGTGATGGGCCCAGGGAGAACTAGGTGTGTGCAGCACTCCTACGCGATTAACATAGCAGTAATGTTATCTACGGAGTAAATTATTTTCTACTTAAACTGGAATTTTTCTTTAATGCTGGGAAATTAAATACAGGTGTCGACAGATTGAGATTGTAGCACAGAGTCCTCCTTAAAGTCGTGTGACATGGCTCTCTCCTTCCCTCTAAAGTGGCGAGACGGCTTTCAAGAACATGACGATTCCCTATGGGTGGGCAAAACGACCAATGTTGCAGCGAATTGGTAAACTGCACCCTGACATTCCGGTGTCAGTGATCTTCGGTGCCCGGTCCTGCATAGATGGCAACTCTGGCACCAGCATCCAGTCGTTACGCCCACAGTCATATGTGAAGACAATAGTAAGTGTGGGCTGCTCTGGCTTATGAAGGAAATCTGTTACTCCCTCATTGTTTCAAGTTATTCTCATAATTTCACATCACAACATGTGTGATGGGGCTAGGGCGGAACTGTCCCTTTTCTGTGGACAGACTAGTGAAGCCAGCTTCCCAGGATGGCACTCTCTTTGTTTAGTTTCTCTGGAGGCCCTTTTATTAGCCTTCAGTTCAGAGTGAATTCATGTTGGCTTTTACATGGTAGAATTTATTTCCTATTTTTTTAATTTTTAAAAATAATTTATATTTTATTTATTTGCAAGCAGAGAGACACCAAGAGACACAGAGAGAAAGACAGGGTAAGAGGCAAATGAAGGCACTATGAGCATCTGGCTTTACATGGATACTGGGGAATGGAGCCTGGATCATTAGGCTTTGCAGGCAAGTGCCTTAACTTGAGCAATCTCTCCAGCCCTCCTATTTATTTTAAAATAATGCAGGGTTGCTCAATTTTGCTTTGAGGCATCATTGTTTTGTTTTGTTTTTTTTCAAGGTAGTCTTGCTCTAGCCCAGGATGACCTGGAATTTCCTGTGTAGTCTCAGGGTGGCCTCAAATTCATGGTGATCCTCCTACCTCTGCCTTGTCTTTATTTATCTCTGTGTTTTAGTAATACCTGTACTCACTGGCCGTGATGGCTCTTCCTTCTCCAGGCTATCCTTGGGGCAGGGCATTATGTGTACGCAGACCAACCGGATGAGTTCAACCAGAAGGTCAAGGAGATCTGCAACACAGTGGACTGAGTGCAGGTGGCCAGCGAGCAGCGCTGTAGGAACACCTGGTGACTGACAGTCCCGACCAAGAGTGAGCAGCAGCCCAGAGCCAGGCCATCGCCTGGGCTCTCTCTGCACGTTTTCTTAAGAAGCCGCTTGCGTAACTAAACCAGTTAGTGCCTTCCAGAAGGGCTTTCCTTTCTCCTGTACAACACTGAAATACACAAGAGTCTATAAATTTAATAGCCTTAAATAAAAGGTTATTTGTCCCTCTGATATACTGAAAATTTGTAATTTTTCAACTGAGACATTTTTTAAAACTTTTTATTGAGAGCTTCCAAAATCATAGATCATAAGCCATTATGATTCCTCCCCCATATTTCTTCCCTCTCTCATTTCTTCCCTCTCTGATTTGTTTTGGTGTCTGTCATCATCTTTTCCTCCCATAATGTGTGGGTATTCAGCTGAGACATTTCCACCTAGCCTTACTGCTGGGGTTCTTTTTATATGGCAGTTTGTGTCGCCAATTTAAGGACACGATTTCTGAGTCTGTTATGTTATAAGCTGTAAAGGTGCACTTGATTTTCCTTCCATGTATTTATCCTAACAACTAATATAGTTAATCCAAATTCAGTGTATTTTATGTAAAAAAAAAATTAGTTGTTTAGAATACTTCGTTTTGAAATGGAGTGGAAAGATAGGCTTTGATCAAAAAAAATGGGTGTTAATCACTAGCTTTAATTCTCCTGCTTTTCCTGTTTTTATATTTAAGGCTGTAAGGCCATGTTCAGCATTTTAAATGTGATCCATCCTGACATATAGTCTGCATTACATTGGAACCTTTGTATAATACAGTTTTTTGCTTCTAAGGAAACATGGCCTTAATACTTGTGTGATAAGTGCTGAAAACCTGCCCCTTTTCCTTCCCATTAATGTGATTCTTTCCCAGGAACCAGGAAACGGCAAGTGGAACAGCTCTCCTCTCTCATGGGGATATTCAGTAAGCCAAGTCACATTTTTTTCATGAAAATTCTATGGAGTTGCTCAAACTGGGTTACGTTTTTACCACTAAACTATAAAGACTAGGTGGTGCTGTTTTGTCTTGTGGGACAGGCATGAGCTAGCACTTGTGTTTATTTTTATTGAGTAATGTGTTGATTGAATCATTTACATAACTTTGAAGTTATCACAAAAATCCTGTAATGGTGATTGAACTAATTGACAGTAACTGCTGTCAAACTTAGCACTTTCTCGCAGTTTTAAAACAAGGAAAACTTGGTAACTGAGAAAGTTCTGTGTGGAAAGTGGATGCCGAGAAGCCTCTTCCACAGAGAATGAAGCAGCATTACCAACAAGGCACTTTGCTGATGCTGCTTGTCTGGGAGAAGGGTGGGCCTTGTAGATGAAGGCAGTGAGCGAGAGCCAATTGTGCTTTGATGGTTGGTGTCACTGCATTTGTTCATGGTTAACTAGGAAATTTATTAGAAAACATAAGATTTTATCACTGTTTATTAACTGCCAGAGAGATTGACTTCTGTTTGCAGATCTCCCCTATGAAAGAATAGATCAGTGATAATGAAGCCGGTCATCGGCTTCCCAGCGACCCATCCATCTGACTTCTTAAGAAAAAACTTGCTCTGTAGTTAGTGTCCTGAGTGGCCAAATTCAAGCCAACAATTAGAGCCATACCTCTGAATTGTGTGTAGTACTCACTAGCCTCTTCGGGGAATGCTGGTTTCTCTCACATGGGGAGGTCTCTGCAAAGGAAGTGGGTCTCCCCAAATGGCAAACAAAACTGATTTTCCTGCTGACTGACCTGGCTTTGTTTGTTGTTATCACTCGCTAGAAATTAACTTCTTTCTGTGGTACAACATGTGTAATTTATGAAGATTGGACTAATAGAGAAGTTTATAATCCTAGAATTCTTGAGAATACAACGGGTGCTAAATGTGCTTTCTTGCATCTATTACAATATTCTCTTTGTTGAGCTGTGCACAGTGTGCCTTTGCCTTCTTTCATAAAATAAACATCACTGGCCGAAGCAGCAAGGCTGCTGCCCGTTTTCCTGAGTCTCTGCTCGTGACAGCCAGGGTCAGGGTGGGACCACAGGTGAGCAGGGGGGCAGCTCTGCCTGCCAGTGTGTGGCTGCCATGGGCACTGCAAAGACCACTCTGTCTCCCTCTATGCAGTGCTTTGAAATGACTCCCCTTTTCTTCCTTTTTCCTCTGAAACTTATTTTTCAGAAAGAGCTTCCTACCATTGATATCAGACTGTTATTTTGAGTACACTTTGGGAATTATCTTTAGCCATACCTATATTTTTATATTTCAAAGGCATTATCAGATCTCAATAAAACAAGTTTTTTTTCCTACCAAACTGTTGGAAAGAAGAAACAAAAATATCCAAATAAGCCCTAGAAAAGAACACTGAGGTGAAGGGATAATCTTACCTGGTTATAATTATAACATTCTACACACAAGCTCGAGAAAGTTTAGCAAATTTAGGAGCTGATAAAGGAAGCATCTCATGGATGGAGAAAAAGACCTAAATTACTAGTTCAAGTATGGCTTCACCATGTGGAAAAATAAGCCCAGATCCATTTCTTCTGGTGACCATGTTATCAATGTGAGGACTCAGTGTTAAAAAGTCTGCAGCCAAACATGATGGGCTAAAATCAGTAAGCAGAAGCAGCCTAGGGGAAGAAGGATTTGTCTTCGCTCAGTTGCATGTAGGCAAGGCATCAGGGCTCAGACAGGAATCAGCTTGCTCTGACCTCTTTGTCCTGCCCCCATGCGTGACCTGGAACCTGCCAGCCTGGGCCTCGTGTCCAAATGGTTCCACAGCCACCAGTTGTGCAAGTTTCAAACATGGGCCTGTGGGATAAACGAGGTAGTTTGGTGACTAGCTATAGGAAAATTTCCAAAATATCTAATTTTAAAACTCCACCAAAATGTAGACTGTTTCATATATATGCAGACATACATAAATATGTACATGCATACAGAATAGTGTGTGTGAAGTTTCTTGAAGATATGTTTAACACACATATGCTCATATATATGTATAGACACTCTAGGGAAGATAAATATGTACTTGAGTTTGTTAACAGTGGTTAGCTTTGAAGAAGGACAGTTCTTTCTACTGTGTATATAAACTTTGGAGCCTTGTATATTCAGTATTTTATAATATATATTTGTCTTTTCATTTTTTAATATAATTTAAATAGCATGTAATTGTATAATTTAATTACACAATGAATATAATTTATAACCATTAAAATTACTAATTCTATGAACATAATATGTACTATTTCTCTATATTATTTTTAAAAACGAGAGTATAAGCCAGGGGTAGTGGTACATGCCTTAATCCAAACACTTAAGAGGTGTAGAGGCAAGAGGAATTCAAGGTTGTTTCTAACTACATTATGTTTTAATAAAAGCCACATAAAACATAGGAAAAAGTCTTGGCTACTATATATAAAACAGGTAAGAAAATAACTAAGGAACTGAAGTCTGCTGTGTTCTGTATGGATGTATAGACCAGGGTCATGGGGGAGAAGGCAAGATCAGTGTATGGAAGGTTGTGTCTCAGTAAGTCAGTTATTAAAAATTGACTTATAACATCATACTCAGAAACAGTCCAACAGAAAACTGCTATTTTGGGTTGGGGTCCAACCCCAGCCCTTGCCTCCATGGTTTCTGGGTTTCCAGGTCTGTGCTACCACCTGTCCTGCCCTGTTCATCTGTCCTTATTTGCTTAGACTTGTTGAAAGGGGCCCCCAAGCTGGGGACATATATTTCTTTTTTAAAAAACTTCATTGATAGCTTCCATAATTATAAACCATAAACCAGTATGATTCCCTCCTCACCCTCCCTCTTATCTCTTCCCCCTTTCACTTAGTCTCTGTTAACTTTGGAGTCATCATCTTTTCCTCCATTTTGTGTAGGTATTATATTATCTGGCACTGTGAAGTCATGACCATCAAGGCCATTTTGTATCTGGAAGTTTGCATTGTAAGCAGTCCTACCTTCCTTTGGCTTGAGGACATATATTTCTGTATATGAAGACCTCTTTATATCTCTCTTCATCACATATTCACCAGCATATCTCTGCTATTTTCTCTTAAAATGATCTTTAAATTTTTAAAAAATATTATATTAACTTAGAACTGGCTAGAATTTATTGGTCTGAATACTGACTGTGATCTGGCTTTAGAATTCCTTAAATTTTAATTCTGGGAGCTAATATAACAAAAATCCTTATCAATTATTATTTTGTTTTGTTTTGTTTTTCGAGGTAGGGTCTGGCTCTAGCCCAGGCTGACCTGGAATTCACTGTGTAGTCTCCAGGTGACCTCAAAATTATGGTGAGCCACACCCAGCTGCAATTATTTTTTAAATGATTTAGGTAAGGGACTTTATTCCAGCCTACATTCTAATCCTTAAAAAAAGTCTATGTATTCACTTAGGTCTTTTAAAAAAGCTTTCATGAAATGCTATTAATTGGAGATTTAGAATAGACCAAGACTACTTTTTGAAAAGAAAAACATACTGCATTTGAGAGAAGAACCCCTTAGCTGACAGATGTGAGGATGGGATGTCCTTGGTCACATCTGCCCCTGGACATTTGCAGAGATGGGATGAAAAGTTAACTTTCAGGAAGGCATTAGTCACGATGAGTGAGCTGTTTCTAGCTTTTTCTTGAGCACGATTTTATAGTAGGAGTTAGTGATGAAGACGACCAAGGTCCAGCTGAAATGCCAGGCATGACCACTATAGGTATTCACCTCCTGGTGCCGGCTACCTTGCCATCTATTTACTGACAAGAAAGCCCATCGGGTCTTTAGGCTAACTCTTGAAGGCTTGATAGTGCTGCTGTCTGTGGGAGAGGGCGCTGGTGCCAGGGGAATGCGGAGAATGAAAGATGGCAGAGAAGGGCTGGTCAGAAGGCTCGGTGGTTAAGAGCGATTCCTGTGTAAGCATGTGGGCCTGAGGAGGGAGGCCTGAGACTGCTCAGGTTCTGTCTCCAGGACCCACATAAGTAGCTGGACATGGCCAGGCTTGTCTGTAACCCAGCCCAATAGGGGAGTAGGTGCCTCTGAGATCAGTGAGAGGTTCCAGCTCAGGTAAGAATGGGTGAAAGAAGGCACCCAGCATTCCCCTCTGGCCACCGCAGGTGCGTGCACCCCACCACGGACGAGTAGCATGGGCATCTGCACGTGACATGCATGTAACACACAGCGGTGGCGGGGAAAGCCAGATGCCGAGGACAGCATCAGCTGACCCTGACCAGTGGGACTGCTGAGGGACAGCTGTCTTGTGCTGCATGGCCCCTTCCGTTTCAGAATGTCTCAGACTTGCTGGTAGCTGAAGGATCCTCCTCAGCTGACACCAGTGTCCCTTGCCCTCAAGGGCATCCCGTCCCAGTAGAAGGCAGCATGAGACGGGCCCTGGGCATCTCTTGGGGCAACAGAAGCTCAAGTTCAGGGGGCTCCGGTCTGCAGAGTCCAGGCATGCTCCCAGGAGATTCTGGTTTTGAAGCTCAGGGCGGAGCCCAAGAGCCTGCGTCTTTTAATGGGCACCTTCCCCAGGGCATGGGGCATGGGAATATGCCAGGGTTTGGTCATCAGGCAGACATCTGGCTGTACTCAAAAGCTACAAATGCCTCTTGGTGGTGGCTGAGACCTCAGTTTGTTTCCTCCTTAGTTGAGTCGGCCCCAAGAGAACTGGCAGACATGTGGGCAGATAATATTGAGCCTCTGGGCTTTTGCTCTTTAGGACTGTCTCTTTTCTATGACATCCCCTTCAGTTTACAGTTTCATTTTTCAGATGGTAAGTGAGCTGTCTGGTTCTTGAATTGCTGGTTTTCTACCAGAATTCAAGTCTGCACCCTCCTCACTGCCCTGGTCATGGCTAAAAGCTGTGAAAATGAGCTTCTCTTCCAGATGTAAGCTCCCTTTTAAATCTCCTTGCTTTTGTTCCTTCTCCAGAGTGTCCATGTCGCCATTTCTCAGTACTGTGTATGTTAATAGTTACCAGCAAGTGGGTTAGCCCCCACGAGGGTCTTCCTTTGTATTGGAAGATGAACTCCAGGACAAGATTTAAAGCATCACTCATTTCTTTCTTTCTTTTTTTTTTTACTTTATTGTCCATAATGAGTTACAACATTTAGTGGGCAAACAATGAGTTGTTATCCCCAATTCCCCACTGTCCTCCCCTCCCCCCTCCACTGGATAACCTCCTCCATGGGTCGTCTGGATCAGTCCTTGTGACAGGGGACCATGGATAGCCTAGTATTCAGCCAGGTTCTCCTGGCCATGCCTCTGGA
>PVHP010009835.1:0-50328 GCA_004024765.1 Zapus hudsonius | reverse complement strand
AGGAAGACTGGGATGAGTACTAAGATATACAGGATCCCTTGCCACAAGGACTAATACAGACAGCCCACAGAGGAGGATATACAACTGATCAGGGATGGGGAGGGGGGGAATTGGGGAATTCGGGATAACAACGCATGGTTTGCCCACTAAATAATGTAACTCATTATGGACAATAAATATATATTAAAAAAAAAAATATCCACAATAACTTCCTGGGGTGGGGGGTGGTATCCGGAAACAGGGAGCAGATGGAAGGTACACTGTGAATCCCTCCATGGACGCCCACACCATCTGCTGCTGATGCCGGAAGAGGAGTGTTTATAGCCCAACACACTACGTATCATCAAGACACAAATTTCCCTGCCATGGAGTGTTTAGGTGTAACTTTCCCCTGGTCTGAATCTCTCCAATTAAGAAAACTCACCTTCCTCACTCCCTTCACTACACTGGCAATGTTTTTTTTTTTTCCTTCTGATATCAGTATACCTGGAGGTAGCGTAGCCAACGCACAGAGAAAGTGGCCCATTTCTAAGCCAATGTGCCACACCAAGAGCCAGAGTTCTGGTGGTCAAGGTGTACCAAGGTGGCTTCTTTGGCCACTACAGACATCAGCATCCGGCATGGTTTGTGCTGATTGTCAACCTGGCTGGACCTAGACTCACCTGTAAGGAGTTATCCAGATGAGGTTAGCCGCTAGGCAGCCCATGAGGGATTATCTTGATTAGGTTAATTGAAGTGAGAAAATCCACCTTAACTGTGGACTGGGGTCCTGGACTGTATAAAAGGAGAGAGCTGGCTGAGCACCAGCATTCATCCCTCTCTGCTTCCTCACTGTGGGCTGAATGTGACTAGCTCTGCTTCAAGATCCTGCCCTCGCACTTTTTCTGCCATGATGGACTAGAACCCAGAGCTATAAGCTGAAACAAACCCATCCTTCCTTAATCTAATTCCTGTTAGGTATTTTGTCCCCACAATGAGAAGGTAACTAACACAGCATATAAAGATTGACCTTAAGCAAAATATGGGGGAATGTTGGGCAAAGTAGAAGTGGTAGAGACAGGCTTGGGGCCAGTGAGCAAACAGAGGGTCTCACCTCTCCCTGGGGCACTGGGGCAGGAGCTATACACTGTGAGTGGTGATTTAAGTGTTACTGTTAGTTAAATGCTACTAGAATTCTTAGTTCAGTGTTGAGCTTTCATGAAATCATTACTGTAAACATTCTTTTAATGCTTTCTGCAGCAGGTTAAATTTGTCAAGAGTGGGTGTTTGACAGGCTGTCCTATGCCTGGCTTTTGTGGAGGACTGACAGCCAAGTAGCAAGCTTGGCCTTGAGGACGACTGAACAGACTGCCCCCAAGGCCACTGTTCTGAATACTCCATGGATGAGTTGGGGAAGCAACACTGAGGCATAGCTGGTTGCTGCTAAAACACAGCTCTTGGCTCCCAAAGGCAATAATATTCTGCCACAACTGTTCCAAACAGCTTGCACTATTCTTTTTTGCCATCCCAAGCCTCAATGACGAGCTATTTTAACCCAAATGACAGGAGGAACACTTCCCCCTTAGTGGCCCAGAAGAAATCTTTTGTTGGTGCAAATACAGTCCTTCATTATGATTGGTGTCAACATCTTTGCTCCACCCTCTTTCTATATAAGCATTGTGAACCAGCCTGGAGACACCCTCCTGTCCTATCCCCAGATATTGAAAAATTAGGCCGTTAAAAGACTTCTCTCGGGCTGGGGAGATGGCTCAGCAGTTAAGGCACTTGGCTGAAAAGCCTAACCACTCAAGTTCAATTCCCCAGAACCCACGTAAAGCCAGATGCACAAAGTGGTGCATGCATCTGGAGTTTGTTTGCAGTGGCTGGAGGCCCTGGCTTGCTGCTTCTCTCTCTGTATGTGCCTGTCTCTCTTCTCTCTGCTTCTCTCTGCTTGCAAATAAATAAAAATATTTTTTAAAAAGGCTTCCCTTGAGTGGTCATTTCTGGCTACTTCAGATCTTTATCATTAGCTAGAAAAGTGGGCTGAACTGATGACAGGAAGAGGAGCCCATGGAAGCAGGAAGCAGCCTTATGAGCAGTGCAGGCAGAAGTAACAGGAGCAAGAGGGTAGCTGAGGAATTCCAGAGAAGGAGTCGAGGTGCTGGAAACAAGGAAGTTTATGAAGAGCCATTAATCAGACTGACCTTAATCCAGCCTTTCACCTCACTCTGCAATGAGCTGTCATCTGCCTCCTCTTCTTCCTTCTACTCCATTGCTAAGGTCTCCAAAGACCTCAGGTATGGATGGTGTTCTATTCTCTCTCCTCATATCATGTGACCATGTAGAAACTTCAGTCTCCTTTCTGTGGCTCTGTCTGTTGGCTTCTTGATGCTGTATCTGCCTGGATCCTCTGCACCCCCATATCTTCCCCATCTTTCTTGCCTAATGGTGCTCAGACTTTGACTGGCACAGAATCACCTGGAAAGAAAGCATAAGAAATACAGAGCCCAAGCCAGACCTTGCAATTCAGCAGGTGTTAGTGTGAATAAGTAAGGTGCAATCCCTGGGGTTTTTTTTTTTGCATGTGTGTGTCATATGCATGCATGTATGTGCATGTTTGTACGCATGTGCATGTGGAGGCCAGAGATTAACATCACTCTCCACGTCTTTCACTGAGGCAGCAGAGTGGGAAGGTTAATCTCTGACTGTCAACTTGACAGGATTTAGACTCACCATGGGAACAAATATCTGGTCATGTCTATGAGGAATTTTCTGGAGTAGGTTAAATGAGGTGGGAGGGCCACCCTAACTGTGAGAGTAACCATTCTATGGGCTGGGGTCCTGGAAGGGATATAAAGAAGAAAGCTAGGTGAGCATTCACCATTCATCACTGATTGAATGTGTCCACTGTCTGGAGCTCTTGTCACCATGCCTTTCCCGCTATGATGGACTCTAACCTGGAGCGACAAAATGAAATAAGCCCTTCATCCCTGAAACTGATTTTTTTTCAGGTATTTTATCTCAGCAATGAGAAAGTAGCCAATATGCAGGGTCTCTCACTTGACCCCATAGCTCACTAATTCTGCTGTTCTAGCTAGCCAGCCTGTCCTAGGAACTTCCTGTATCTTCATATTCAGCCTGCAGTGGATTGTAAGTATAGGGGGAAAAATGTACCAATGCTTTCTCTTGTCATTATTCTCACTGGCTACTACAGGTAGCTTAGAGATAATGTAAAGTATGTAGGAGAATGTGTGTAGGTTATATGCAAATATGATGCCATTTTATAAAGTAATTTGAACACCTAAAGATTTTGGTATTTACTGGAGGTTCCAAAAACCAATCTCACACAAATATCAAGGAATTATCATAATTTACATGCAATAAAATGCACCTGTTTCAAGTATACAGTTAAATGTATTTTGATAAATTCAGGTACCTGTATAACCATCACAATAGGCTGGAAAATGCCCCAAATGTTGTCCATGTCCTAATCCCAAGGATTTGTCAACATTTTACCTTTCACAGGAGATGCCCAGACTTGAGGGGTAGACCAGCTGTCCCTCCAAGAGAGCATCACTGTAGATCCAGAGGGTTGAATCACAAAGGATCATTTCAAGGCCTTGAAACTAAGTGGGAGATGTTTCTGATAAATTCTGGTAAGAAATAAGAAAGATATTCTGTCTTTTCAATGAAAGAGTCAAATAAGATAGAGAAACTCCATTTTGAGAAAAGATGCTATCTTTCCTGAGTCAGTAGCTTCTGGAACTAAAGTTTCCATTCCCTTATTTGATAAAAATTCTTAAAGTTTCGTTTTCCCCTAAAACCTGTGCCATTCTATATAAAGTAGCCAATCACATAAGAGTGAGAGGCTACATTCTGACTAATCAGAATGAGGCACAGGACCCTAACAGTAGGGATAAACACTCAGCAGACCTACTGGGTGTTCCTGCTTGCCTAAACTCCCGATGCTGAGCACCCTTCTACAGAAGCAGACCATTGCCTTGCCAAACTACTTTGGAATGTGTGGTCATTCTCACGACCCAAGACTCATTTCTAACATTCTTGAAGTCAATGACTTCATTTTGTTTCTCTCCATTTTTCTTCCCTATTGTTTATTCATTTTCCTGGTATTGGACATTCAAATTATTTCCAATTTAAGCTACTATGAATCAAAACTCTGAGAACTTGGGTCCAAGTCCTTGCGTGGGCAGATAAATGCTATTTTTACATTTTAGAAAAGGGATGAACAAAAGAGAATTCACTAAGTATCCACAATTCAGTAAGAATCCTATGCAAAGATTAGGCACCTTGTCTAAGACTTGACCCTTATGTAATACAATAGTGATTCTATACATATTCTTTGGAGTTCATTCAAAGCTCTCATTCAAGCCATTTCAGGCAAACTTGCATCAATTTAGATTGTAAGGCAACGTAAAGGGAAGTCTAGCTTTATAATTTCTAGGTGCATAAAATGGCAGATGACACGCATAAGATGTTTCTAAGGGAAGTCCTGTGGCATTTAGTTCAGTTCTCAATTATACTCTTGTAATTTGCCCTGGGCTCTTAATCACTTAAGAATTCTCTCAGGGATCTTGATTGCACTGCTAATTTGCTTAGCAAACACTTCCTCCAGAGGATCGGAGGAAGTGTGAACTAAACACGAAGATATAGCAAATCCCTGGCTAATGAGGCCCAAATAATGAAGCTGTAACTTTATGTGAGCATGACTCAGATGCCAGCATCTCAGCCCATGACAGCAAGCAGGTTCCTAACACGCTAAGCATGTAGTGGGACCAAAGGGGAGTCCCTTGCTTGGGATCCCCACTTGCTTCTAGCAGCACTGAATGACAAGTTCCTTTCAGTTATATGTCCTTTGGTATGATAGAGGAAATGGTATGCTAAGTGATTAAAGGCTGAAATAATCATCTTAATTCTAAACATATCAAATCAGACTGGGATGGATGATCAAATGTAACTATCAGAAAAATTGGGGCTGGAGATGTGGCTAAGTGGGTAGGATGCTTGCCTAGCAAGCATGAAGCCCTGGGTTCCATCCCCAGCACCATATAAACAGGGCATGATGGTACACACTTATAATCCTATTGCTGGGGAGATGGAGACAGGAGGGTCAAAAGTTCAAGGTCATCCTTAACTATATAGCTACTTGGAGGTCAGCCTGGGATAAATGAGAGCAAATGTGTGTGGGGTGTGTGTGTGAGAGAGAGAGACAGAGACAGAGACAGAGAGATTATTTTTCCCATCCAGATAAATTAGAAGAATAATGCGTTTCATAATATGGGAAGATTGCAGAGTGTTTGCCAAGACTTTGAGAGAGTTCCCAGCCAAAGAAAGCCTCTGGTCACTGGCCAAGATGACTGGACCTCCTGGGCATCTTCACAGTGGAGTGTCCAAAGCACCCTGACCAGAGAAGCTGGACTGTAAAGATCACTCTTCAGAATATGATTTGGGCAAGAGTCCTGGCCTGCCCTTTGGGGTTCTGAGCAACCGGGCTATGTTGCATTCAGCTCTCACACCACAACAGCTAGGCACATCCACCGGATGCCTGAAACCAAGATGGTGAAGTGTAATATATCACAGATACTGTTGAATAAGTAACTCAGATCTCTCCACTCCCAAGCACTTACCCCAACGCCATATAATAATAATAGCGAGATCAATAACAGCTAATGAGGTTGAAATGAGGCAAGTACAGTACATGACACTCACAGATGTCAGGAGAAAGGTGACTGTAATTGGTGTGAGTAGGCTCAGTGTGTTCCAAGAGCAGAGTGAACGTATTGATTAGCTCTAGGTTTGGGTCAGAAAGTGTCTCTGTATTATTTCTAGGGTTACCACTGAAATGAAAGAATCAAAGTTTTTCATTACCCAACTATTCAAGGATAAAAAAATAAATAAACAAGCTCAAAATACAGCAATATAGGAGACATAAGAAAGAAATGGATAGTGCATTGGGAAAATGCAAAAAAATGAATGTTCCAGTTAAAGATGTAAAAGCAGTTTGATTGAAAATACCTACAGGGCCTGAATTTTATTAATAATTTCAATTAGAATCTGCCTTGGTGAAAATATGAGTGTTTATTTTCAGGTTGTCATAGAAGCTCTTATTGTATTACGCAATATGTAATGGAGAATTTTAAAAGCATTTTGCTTTGGTTTGAATTTTCTGTTTCACACGGTATTTTTCTAATAGACAGTGTAATATATAGATGAAGACTATTGTGTAATGTCATGGAGAAATATTCAATACAAGAGGTAATAGCAAAAAAAATACCTACAGGGGGCTGGAGAGATGGCTCAGCAGTTAAGGCACTTACCTGCAAATAACTCAAATAACGTCATTGCTGTAACTCAAATACCTGACCAGAAGCAGCTTAAGGAAGAGAGGGTTTGTTTAGGTTTATGGTTTGAGGTAACCATCTACGAAATAGGAACAGGAAGCTGCCTGGCCACATTGCATCCTCAGACAGGACGTGGGGCCAGGCTAAAAACTTCAAGGCTCACCCCACTCCCCCAGTGACTCACTTCCTCCAGCAAAGAGACTACCTCCTAAAAGTTCCATAACCTTCACAAATAGAGGCACCAGCTGGGAGCCAAGTGTTCAAACACAGGAGCCTTTGGGGGACAATTTACACTCAAACCATAATAGTTACGTACCATAGAATTCCAGCTGGGAGAGATTCTGGAAAAGGCAAAAGCATGGAGACAATGAAAAGATCTGTTCTTGCCAGCAGCTGGGGGATGAATGGAATAAAATAGAGAAATAAAGTAGAATAGCATTAGATTGAATGGAATGGGGTGGAATGGAATAGAAGAATGGAGGAAACAGACACTATTACCTTAGTCAAACCCTTAGAATACGCAATACTCTGGCTGGGGAGATGACTCAGAGGTTAAGGAACTTGCCTCCAGTGCCTAAGACCCAATTCCAATTCCCCAGGACTCACATATGCCAGACCCACAATGTGGTGGCCCTGTTCTCTCTCTCTCTCTCTCTCTCTCTCTCTCTCTCTCTCTCTCTCTCTCTCTCTCTCTCTCTCTCTCTCCTTGAAAATGAATAAATAAAATCTGTTTTAAAAAAGAATATGCACTACTAAAAGTGACCTCTAATATAAACTCTGGGATTAATGATGTGCATGCAAGTTCATCTGTTAACATACATGTACTATGATGGTGGAAGATACTGGTGGTCCAGTGGCTGTACAGGGGGAGGGCAGCATGGAACCCTCTGTACCGTCTGTGATCATAAAACCACTATTCACACACCTCTGTTAACTCCAAAAGTGATTAATGAAAACACCGTATTGCTGAGTAAGTAAAACAAGGGACAACAACAATGTCTGGCGAGGTCAGAGAAGAGTGATGACTTCTTCCACTTCTGTCTAAAGAGGTCAGTACCTGGAGGCCTGAACATCATGAAAACCACCTGGAGAGAGTTGAGAGCCTGGTGCCCAGGAGGTAACCAGGCTAATTAACTCAGAATCTCTTGGGGGAGATGCAGCATAAGTATTGTTCAAGGTCCTTGGTTGATTACAATGTTCCTCCTGGGTGGAGAACCACTCTGTAGATTAAGGTGATTGACCCTGGGGTTTACCTTTTTTAAACATTTTAAGTCATTCTGAATATGACTGTATATGTGTGCTAGAGGTCATGATGGGTCATTTTTCTATAACTATAGAAAGAACAGAAAAATAATGCAAATATTTGTAGAATTAAAAAGTTTCTCCAAACTGGGGGCTAGAGAGATGGCTCAGTCAGTAATAAAATGCTCGTCTCACAAGCTGGTGTTCGATCCCAGCAACTACGTAAGTGGGGAGTGTGGTGACACATGTCTGTAATCCCACCACTGGGAAGGTGGGTATGGAAGGATCCCTGGGGCTTGCTGGTCAGCCTATCTAGTGTACTTGGTGACCTCCAGGCCACTGAGAAAACTGGTCTCCAAAGGAAGTGAATGGTGGGCCTGCAGAATGTCACCCAGGGTTCTCTGCTAGCCTGCACATGCATGTGTACCCAAACATATAGAAACACACAAAAATATCACTTTGATGCTTAAGGACAAGGCTGAGAGCACCTAAAAATCAAAAAGACAGCAAACTGGAGTGGTGATGCAGGCTTGTAATTCCAGACTTATGGGAGGCTGAGGCAGGAGGATTGCAATTTTTAGTCCAGCCTGGGTTACATAGCAAGGCCAGCCTGGGCAACTTTGTGAGACCCTACATCAAAAAAAATTTTTTTAACTATTAACATAGAGAGACTGAGGATGTAGCCCAGTGACAGAATGTTTGCCTTAGTACAAAGCACAATTCCACCAAAAAAAATCACAAAATAGGTTTAGCCATTATCAATTTGCTTAAGCATGTCTTTCTTGTCAATTCTTGCTTCAACTGGAGTCCTTTCTGCACAGTTGCTGCTCAGTAAAAGAGTGAAGAAGATTCCCAGCAGGAGTCAGGAGGAAAGGAGGGTGACATGGTGGGGGGGGGTGATGATGAACAAACACTGTAGGAAGTGGGAAGCCTGCATAAAGCCTTTAATTGTTCATGAGCTTCGTTTAGTTTGCTCTATTTCCCTTAAAGTTTCCAAATCTTCGTTAATTTTTCACAAGTTCCGAGATAACGGGATTATGGATATCCCTCAGACCATGCAGGTCTGGCTCTTACATTTGGGTCTTCTCATTATCATAATTTACAGGGAGCCCCTTGAATGCAAAAATTTCTGTGTTGTACTAAAAGTCTTGCTTCTGGGCTCAAAGGGTTAAAAATAACACGCCATAAGGAGAATTTGAGGAAAGAAGCCAAGTTTTCGTATTGGCTGTGCTTTCTGTTTCCTAATGTCTTTTAAAAGTTTCATAAAGCAAAACCAAAAAAAAATTATGCCAGGCATAGTAGTTCACGCCTTTAATCCCAGCACTTGGGAGGTAGTGGTGGGAGGATCGCCATGAGTTCAAGGCCAGCCTGAGACTACATAGTGAATTCCAGGTCAGCCTGGGCTAGAGTGAGAACCTACCTCGAAAAACCAAAAAAAAAAAAAGTTTATAAAGCAATGTTACCAAATGATGTTTTAAAATGAAGTAATAGAAAAGGTTAGGTAGTAAAAGAATGTCTGTACACACACACACACACACACACACACACACACACGAACACCCACCCATGCACACACACACCCATTTCCCCCTTCAAGGACAGCAGTGCTAAGCAGTTCTCAGCTGTGCTTTCAGACGTGGATGAAAGGGAAGGATTTTCAATGTCATTTCCAAGTCCAATCAACCATCAACAGCAGTATAAACAGACTGAAGACATCTTTACCTAAGCAACTGCTTTAGTGTGAATGTCGCTCTTTACTGTGGAAATTCATGTTGAACCAACCAACCACTAACCGGTCAGAACTGATGGGTGGATGGTGGTCTTTAAGAGGTATTGGGTTGTGAGGCCCAAGTCTTTGATAATGGATTAATGTTTTTCACAAGGGGATTCGTTAACTCTCATGGGAGTTTTCCTCACCTGTGAGCATGTCTGCTGCTGTTTTACTGCATAGTACATCACAACAGATTCATGAGCCAAAATTAACCTCTTTTCTTAATAAATAAACCATCTCTGGCATTCAGCTGCAGCAGCACAAAATAGATGACCACTGGATGACTCAAAACTCACCACAGTGCTGAGAAGTGGCGTGTTCAGCACTAAGTGAGACATCACTATCACACCCTCCAAGGTTCAGGGACCATTGTGGAAGAGGTGATGGGAAGAATGGAAGAGCCAAAGTCAGGGGAGGAGTGTTTATAATACTGTCTTCCAGATACAAAATGGCCTTGGTATTCATGACCTCACAGTGGCTGATGCTACCTACACATGACCTGCATGATAGGAAGGAAAAACCCAATGGCATCAAAATAGAAGAGAGACTAGTTGGAAGGAAGGAATTCAGTGGAGAGGGGATTTGGGAAGGGGCAAAGGAGGGTGGTGGGAGGGATTGTGATCATGGTACATTGTTTATATTTGTGGAAGTTGTCGATAAAAATTTTAAAAATAAATAAGAAACACTAATAAAATGAAAGATAAATAAACATTAACTCCAACAAGGTAGGACAAATGTTCACAGAAAAAAATTAATATAATGATTGTTCTAAGCAGTTAACTGTGTGAGCATATGTCACAAATTCAGATGTTTTTTCAAAAATGTGATATAAAGAGAAGATGGGTGAGACAAGGGGTAGAGGCTAACTGTTGGTATTTGACTATGAAGTGTCCCCCACGGGCTCCTGTGTTGACCACTTAATCCTCAACTGGTGGCACTGTGTTAGGAGGAACGTTAGGAAGTCAGGCCTGGCTGGAGAAAGCAGTCATGGTGAGTGGGGGGTGTCCTTGGGAATAGCATCTTGCCCTGGGCCCTTCCTGTACCCCCCTTTCTCAATCCTGCTTCCTGTTCTCAATCCTGCCTCTAGGACCCTCCGCCTCATGAGGAGCCTGGAACCTGCGAGGTTAAGGACCATGGACAGATCCCTCCTCCAGCTGCAGGAACTAAAATCCCCATTTCTTCCTTTAAGTATTTCATGCAAATATGGTGATCACAGAGGTGCAAAATATATATTGTCCATTAATGCATTGTCAAAGACTTGGACCTCACAACCCAATACATCGTAAAGACCACCATCCACCCATCAGTTCTGACCGGTTAATGGTTGGTTGTTTCAACATGAGTTTCCACAGTAAAGAGCGACATTCACACTAAAGCAGTTGCTTAGGTAAAGATGTCTTCAGTCTGTTTATATTGCTGTCGAACCCCTAACTACAGAAATAGAAAATAAGCATAGAGACCTGAAATGATAGATGAGTCTCACCAGTGTAAGTGTATATAATTCGAGAATACCTTCACGCACCACATTTCAGTCGATAACAGAAGGTATATATACCACAGTAGTCACCTAAGATTGGAGTGGAGCTGACAGCCATAGGCTAGAGACATCATAGCACACCATGTCACCCCTGTGTGTGTACTGGCACAATCTAGCTTTCTGTAACACCAGTCACAAAAATAATCTACATCATCAACTGGGTACAGTACATAGCGCTTGGCAGTGACAAGTAAATGTGATTCGCTTGTATTCATTAACTATGCTTCACCATATAAGACGTCCACTGTATAAAGCCTGGTTACAGCTGGTGTCAGCCACGTCTTGCTTGCATCAACAGGCCATGTCAGGTGACTGACCCAACACCAATCCCATCTAGGTATGTATGAACAGTGTAACAGCAAGATTGCCTAGTGACGCACTTCTCAGAAAAATATTCCATTGTTGTCTGACATGAATACACCCATATAAGTTACCGGAAGTGGCTGCAGGAAGGTATCCCACCTGGGGAGTAAGGGCTGGGCCAGAGATTGCCACTGGCGTTTCCTACAGGTGTGGCAGTACCATGACATTTTACACTGTGCAGATGTCATGTTAGACTCAAAATAATGAGCTAATTTACCATTCTTCCTATGGGAAAACTCAGATATATTTAAAAGTCCATTAGTGTATATTTAAAAATCATACTGGAAGTGTTTCCACATGTTTCAGCATCTCAATTTCAGAGCTAATAATTTCCAAGAACTCCTTGGCAAACATCTCTTTACAACACACTCATAAGCCTTGGACAATGAGTCATGGTTTTAATCAACATAGGACGTCTTTGGAGAAAATCAAATGTGAGGCCTGGCATTTCAGTGCCCTCACACAGGAAAGGTTCGTTTGTCACTCGTGGAGAGTCCAGCAGAGGGTAGACTGCACTGTGGTCAGGGATCTATGTTATCCTAGGTCACCTCAGAAGTGCAAAGGACACATGAGGTCCCTGGCACTTCATTGCTTTCTATCCTGGGTCACAGCCAGAAGGACTGGCTTCCAGATTAATTGAAGGACCTTTTGGAAATCCATAGGAGTGCAAGGACCCTCAGACAACCATTGACACAGTCGGTCACAGTGGAAGAGCTTAGCAGAGCACTGCCTGTCTACAGACCGGCAAGGAGAAGGTGGAGCGATGAGGAAAGTGAGGAGGGCACAGTTGTGAAATCCTACCTGCTACCCAGGATATGGTCCCCTCTGAGACACATCCTGAGCCCCCAAAGAGAAAACACATTGTAACCATTGATAGGGTACAAGTTCACTTCGGTAAGTGTCCACAGAGAGAGGTGTGTGTGCTTTGCCAAACTCAAGCTGTGCAAACACACTTGATACCAATATATTGCATTATTGCCTGGAGAAAATTTCCTTATCACTTAATTTGTTTTCATATGTTAAGCTGAAGGTTGTGAGTGTTTTACTGCACAGAGCCTCATTGATTGACACAGTAGAAAGGTGTGCCCCACGGCATGATGGACCCACCCATCATCGTTCACACTGGGCAAAGACTCGGACTTCCCTTAGGCAAAACTGCCAATGATACTTCTGACACCAACACTGCAGATCTCTAGCCCACTCTGCTATACTTCCTGTGCTGTTATTTTTATTATTTTACCCCATCTTTATAATTCTCGAGCTACAGATATTGCTTCATTTTCATTTATTTTCATCCTCACTGATGCTCAGGTTTGACAGTGATAAGCATCCCTGATAAGGAAGCAAAATGTGCATGTGTGTGTGGATGCACACCCCCCCACATGCACATGAAAAGGCCAAATGTTGGGTGTCCCCCATCAACTCATCCACATGTTTCCTTGAGGCCGACTCTCTCACTGATATCAGAACTTGACTGTTTTCATGGGTCCCAGCCCTTCTCCAGTCCCTGCTCCACAGGACTGGGGGTATAGGTGTGCATGGCCATACTCGACTGTTTCCATGGGTTAAATGGGTGAGAAATCAGTCAGTCTCAGGACCCTTCAGGCTCACATGCTTGTGTGGGAAATGCCCTTATCCACTGAGCCGTTTCTCCAGCGCCAAAGAAGTATAGCTCTATTTATTAAGCTGGGTGTGGTGGCGCACGCCTTTAATCCCAGCACTCGGGAGGCAGAGGTAGGAGAATCGCTGTGAGTTCAAGGCCAGCCTGAGACTCCAGTGAATTCCAGGTCAGCCTGAGCTAGAGTGAGACCCTACCTCGAAAAAAAATGATAGAGAGATAGATAGATGATAGATAAATAGATGATAGATAGATAGATGATTGATAGATAGATAGATGATTGATAGATAATATATAAATAGATGATAGATAAATAGATAGATGATAGATAGATAGATAGATAGATAGATAGATAATAGATAGATAGATAATAGATAGATAGATAGATGATTGATAGATAGATAGATGATTGATAGATAATATATAGATAGATGATAGATAAATAGATAGATGATAGATAGATAGATTTATTGATAGATATACATATGTAGATACATATACACATAGGATATGTGTATACGTATCTACATATATAATATGATATACATATTAATAATATGTAAGAATATGCAAGACAGTACAGTATGATGTATTATATATGTGGAGTGTGACCATCCTGTATGTATGTGCTCATTAGCTCACTTCCATAATCACCAGCTCATCTTTGCTTCATTGACACGCCCACCTACCTTCCTCCCAATTATGTCAAATTATTTAGGAGCCAATCTCACATTTTATCCTTCAACCCATAAATATTCCAGCATGCTCTGCAAAGACAAGGAGTCTTCTTTAAACAGAACTGTAATCCAATTTAGCTCAGCTGAGCTTTAACAATAATTCCTTGATGAATCTCCAAAGCCTGGTGTGGGGTTAAATCAGCTCAAATACATTGCTCAAAATGTGACTTCAGCTTCTTGTGATGTGTAAGACCCTCTGCACCTCACCTTTCTGACCAGATATTTGTTGCAAAAACTACATTATGCCCTGTACCCTCTATGCATTGGAGGATGGATACAGGCATTTGATTGGATGACTTCTCTCTTTACAAAAATCCTTTGGAGGTGGTGCTGTGTACTCATTTCTATGGCATAAATGACCAGTTAATTATAATTATTTTTATAATTTTTTCACTTATTGTCCCCTTATTGGTATTAGGATTATAAAATGATAACATTCTAATTTCAGACTTTATAATCTCTAATAGAATCCAAAAAGCACACCTTCCCTCCTTAAATATGCCTCTGGGCCAGACAGTAAGTATGTTTGTCTGTGGATCAGTTACTGTCACATCTGCTCAGTTCTACTGTTTAGTGTACAGGCCTACACAAACCACAAATACAAATGTGGTTGTATGCCAATAAAACTTTATTGACAATAGCAGAGCAGTGAACCCATTAACACTCAAGTTCTGGTTCATTAACACCTTGCTGTAAAGTGCATTTGTACAGGGAAAGGCTAAACAATGATATTTTTCCTTTTGTTTGCTAACTCCATAAACAAAGTCAGTTGGCCTGTGAACTTTTCTAAGTATGACTCTGTGTGTGTGTGTGTGTGTGTGTGTGTTCCAAGGACATTATATGACTAGTAGATGCTCATGCGGTTTTTGCTCTCCTTCCTTGAACTGCTGCTGGCTCGGGGCTTTTCTGCCATGACCCTAGAAGTGTTTGTTAGCCCACCTGCGTGCTGGTGTAGCACCATAGTTCAGGCTCACCTTCCATGTCCCTGAAGTCCGAGATAAGGTGCCTCTTCACAGACCACTAGCTCCTTTTAAGAGACCACAACGTGGGAAGTGATTCTCTTCCTTATTAAAGGGTAAAGGATTATTTGTTTCTAGGCTTCTGGCCTAGACAAAAGTAAGACGAGGGAAATGTACTGTGATTCAGAACCCAGCCTCCATCTAACCTCACACCATCTAGTTGCACTTCCCTGAAGCAATACAGAAAGTTCTGGTTCTTGACCCAGTTCCTCTGTTGCTTCATTTCACACCAAACGAACAAGTCTGTGAGCGACCATGTTGATCTTATCACAAAAGAAGCCATGAGAGGAGGGGATTTTTTTCCTTCTTTTCTTTCTCTTTTTCTTGCTTTCTTTCTTTCGGTTTGTCTATCAATATTTCTTTCTTTTGTTTTTTAATGTTTTTATTGGCTTAAAATTATATATATATTAACACAACAATATGCTCAGTATCATAGGTTATTAAATAAAGCCATTGAATCCATGATGACATTCCCTTTTATGCATTAGTTATTCTCCCCCCGCCCATGACTCTTACATTCTTTCCATCCCCTTTTCCGCAAATTTCCCTGAGTCAGAGTGGGTGAATTTAAATTTTGCATAGTTATTAAGTTTGTAAGAGTCTCTAAATTTGTGTTTGGGACAATTTTGGGCACCCTTGGTGCCTCTCTCCATTGTCCCTCCCTAGGTTATCTGCCTTGCTGTGGGAATAGCTCTTTTGCTCATCATCCCACTTCCTTAGAGGTTGTGTTAGGGCTCTACATGGATCGTCTCCTGCTTGGGTGTCTCCCTGTCAAATCAGGTCCCTCTGGTGGATTTCGGTTGTCCCCAATTCTCATTGCTTTCTGAAAAATACAAACAGTCTCTAGCAGAGAGTGAGATTATTATTGGTCAATTGAGACAAATATTTCTAGGTTGGTGAGCATTTGGAGGGGTTTTTGTTGTTGTTGTTTTAAAGGACCTGTTGCTCCTACACCTCCTTCCTGGCTCACCTTGCAGCTGGCCTATGTGACTTCTCAGCTTGGGACTGATGACCTCTGGCCATCTACCAGCTCCTGCAGGGTAAAAGAAGATCTCATTCCTCCTGTGACCCCCCTTTGTCCACAGTGGGCCTGCTTTCCTGCTCAGATAAACCTACAACTCCAGTACAAAACACCACCCCCACTCCAGAAAGGAGAAGTGTGCTGTCGTAATGGTTCCCACTCCTGGCTTTAGTCTTCTGTAGGCTTCAGAGTGGGACAATCTGTGAAGCCTCTGCCAGCTGGAGATGCTGGGCTTAACCCTCTCTCCCCATGCCAGCCCCATACCACAGGTGGTGGGGGCTACTCAGAATTGACCCTCACACACCAGGAGGGGCTGCCTTGTGCAGAGTCTACTTAGGAAGCTGAGGCCAGAGGCCAGAAAAAGAAGAGCTGTGGCCAACCAGGTCCATGATTAGCTCAGAAGGATGCCAGCATTTTTCAATTTGGAACATTGGGCTGGAAAGATGGCTCAGTCAGTAAAGTATTTACTCTGCAAACATGGGGATCTGAGTTCAGATCCCTAACACCCACATAAAAGACAGGCCCAGCGGCACCCATCTGTAATCCTAGAGCCAGGGAGGTGGAGACAGGAGGGTCCCCTGAGGGTCCAGCTGAATTAGTGAGCTTCAAGTTCATTGATAAGCCATCTTCCAACATAAGGTGGTTGAGAAAGACACCAGGCACATGTACAGATGTGCATACTATACATGTGCCCACACACATGTGAACATGCATACACACATGTAGGCAAGGTGCCTGTGTAACAGGAGTTCAGAGTGCTGGAGAAGGCCCAGCAGATGACCAGGATGAAACTGAATATTACAGGTGACAGACATATGGTAGACTGACAGCAAAGCAAGCCAACTACAATCCTAGTATAACCAGTTACCCCATCCCCATGAATTACTATTCATCCAAGATTCCATTCATGTCTTCCTTCCTCAAAAAAATTAAAACTAATTGAAGGACCTATCAGTGCCCTAGCTGTGACAATCATTTCTGATAGGTAAGCTATTTCAGTAAGTGGAAAGAAAATGATCAGGCATCAGCCATTTCTGTGGTTCCTGCTCACATATGCATCCTGGCTCTCGGTTATATCATGCATGTTATCCCAGCTTCTCTCCCAAGAAATTGCAAAGTAGAGTCACCACAGTTTCAAAAGTCTATTCTTGGTCCTTAAGAAATCCCCGCCCCCCTTCAATTCAGACTAGAGCTAGTTTTCTGCTAAGGACCAAAAAAAAAAACCAAGAGTGACATGTCACTTCAGAGATCGAGTTACAGATGGTGACCGGGCCATGGCTGGCTGGGCTCTGCTATCATTTGGGTAAGTGGTCCCCAGCCCCTAAAACACTAAGCCTTCTGGAAGCCTAACCTCATGAAAAATGGATCAGACCTGGAACTCCCTGAACCAGTCATTGGTTCCTACCCACACTGAGCTGTTGATCAAAGAGACCCACAAGGTCCCTAAAACAAGACAGAATTCTATCAAAGCTCTTAAATACCCACCCCAGGCCAAAGGTAAAATCTTATTGCTGAAGAAACCACAGAAAGTCATCACACAACACCTAAAGGCCCTGCAAGATCCAGAATGATAACCAGCCCCCAGATGCTAGCATGTGCAGTGCTGGAAGGTGCTGCATAAGCGGCCAGGGGAAGTTGGTCAATAATATTTGGAGAAAGCAGAGACCACTGATATACAATGCAGACTGTTGCCATGAAAAGGCTGAACATGCTGCCTCCTGGGAGAGATCAGTGAGCCAAAAAGTGATCACTTGGGCAATAGAGGTGCCGTAACCCTGGACAGGGGTAGTCAACAGCTTTCAAATTGGCCAAGTAATCCACTCAATGTCAAGGAGCCCTTAACTGGAATTGGGACTCAGGTCAAAATCCTATGGGAACCAAACACCTGGGCCCCCAAGGGGAAACTCCCATTACTAGAGAACTACAGAGAGGTTAATCCCAATAGAATCTCTCCAAATTAGAAATGTGTGTCACATTTAACTCATACTGATCTCACTCTCTGATGGAGATCCTGTTTGTGTTTTTCAGAAGGCAGTGAGAGAGCCGAGGTCATTCCAATTCCACCAACGAGCTACAGGCAGAGGGCTGATATCCTGGCAAGAGAGGAACCATCCCAGGCTTATCGTGTAGGTCCCAAATGAAACCCTTGAGAGAGAGAGTGATGAGATAGCAAGACATCTATCAGTACAGCTAATCAGTCAACCCAGGATAAGCCAGCATAACAGACACCAATGATTTTCAACACGACCTAAAGCAGAAGTACAGAGGCCCTTAAGACCTCAACAATAAAGCAGTCTTAAGTCTCACCCACCATGACTCAGGGAACTAAGTGGAAGGGGGGGAAGAGTGTAAGAGTCATGGTTGGGGAAAATATCCAGAGATATGACCCCCTCAGCAACAACACACAAATGGGGTGGGGGGAATCTGGCTGCCTCTTGTGCTATCCATAACCTCCTACCCCATGGAACTATCCAGTATGCCCACCGAGGAGGATACACAGTGGGTGAGGGATGGGAAAGAGGGAATCGGGGACACCAACATAATATTTGCTAATACAATGTATCAATTTTGGACAATAAAAATATCGATTTAAAAAAGAAGTAAGGCTTCTGACATCTCACCACTAAGTTTGATTCTTGCTGTCGGCTTTCAGGAAGACACTAATTAAGGTTTAAGGTTTCAGTCAAAAGAAACTGGCTCAGGCTAAACTTCTAAGGCAAGAAATAACAACAGAACGCTCTCAGGTTGCTACCAGAATCAATCCTGAGTCACAGAGGAGCTCAGGGAGTGGACCTGAGCCAGGGAAGGACATGATGGAACCCACAGCAAGAGGAATATTCCAGAACAGCTCAGGAAGGACACTGGAAAAAGCTTCTGACCCTGTGAGCAGAAACAGCCAGCCCCAAATCCAGCTGCTCCTTGGTGAAATGACCCACATTCAAGGGTCACTGAAGAAGCATGCAATTGACTAGCCTCGGGTCACAGGGTGGCCAAGGCAGCAAAGAGTAATAGCCTTTGGGGCTTCTCGGGTGATGTTCTGCAGGGCTGGCTGTACCAGGAGGCACTGGATAAAATCCACATTCAAGTCAATCCTGGTTCCTGGCAGATTCAGTTCCTTGAAGCTGTAGGACTGAGGTCCCGTTTCCTTGGTGTCTGTCAGGCTGTCAGCTGAGGAAGCTGCTAACCATCCAACCTCCCTGGTGCTTGTGAGATGGCCTTCCTCCATCCTGGAATCTCTCTGCTCCCTCGCCTGCTCAGCCAAGGAAAAAGTTTGCTTTCAAAGCCTCACTAGATCATGTTTCTTTGATGAACACAGCCAACTGATTCACTGCCTTAACTACTTCTTTCCACACAGCATAACATAATCTCAGCCATGATGGCTCAGGACTGGAGATTAGGGGAAATTCCCAGGAGGGACCATTTTAGGATTTGATCACATTATTGAGCTATCCATCTTGTCTTAATTTAGTTCACCATTAAAAAATACTATATGAAAAAAAAATACTATATGATGGCTTAAACAATATCCATTGACTTTTTTTGTTTGGTTTTATGAGGTACAGTCTTGCTCTAGCCCAGGCTAAACTAGAATTCACTCTGTAGTCCCAAACTGGCCTCAAATTCAGGGTGATCCTCCAACCTCTGCCTCCTGAGTGCTGTTATTAAAGGTGTGCACCACCACGCCTAGCTGCCTTGACTTTTCAGGTAGTATGGAGTGTGGAAGTCCCAGATCAAGACCCTGGCTGACCTGGCTCCCATGAGGATTCTTTCTCTTGTATGCAGATAAATGTCTCCTTGTCCTGTTTACTCTGCTTTCCTTGGCAGAGGGAGATTGCCTCTCTAATCTCTCTTATAAAAGCACAGATCCTATCCAGAATGCCTATCCAGAATGGCTACACCCTCATGACCTGATTAATTACCTTCCAAAGGCGTTGTCTCCAAACCCAACACATAGGCTTCAATGTGAAGGTTTGGGAAACACACTCAGACCATAGCAGGCCTAAGCTCTGGCCCCAGCCCTTGGGACTGTGCTCTTGCTGAGTCCACGCTCCTGCTCATGTCCAGCTTGACAACATTCTGTCTTTCCTCCCCTGCCCCCACCCCTGCTCCTCCCATTGGAATAAGGCTCTCAGCTTTCCAGTTAATTATTCTTTCTCTGGAACACTTTCCTAGAATTTCAAGAATACTGTGGGAGCCTTTCCTCTTATCCACACAGCACTGTCGAAGACTTGTTCGCCAACCATTTTATTTAATAGAAAATAAATTCAAGGGCGATGACCCAGTGTGTAAGGTTCTTGCCACACAAGTCAGGGTCCTTGAGCTCCCCAGAGCATGATGGCCCCTCACATATTAATGAATCAGCAAATGGCCCAGAAACATGTTTGCTTTTAATATCTGTGATTGAATGCAGCTTTCAAGCTCCAAAATCAGTAAAAAGTCACAGAGACGTGAGTAGAAAAGCTTTGGTTATGCCAGTGTCTCTTGTGGTTTAGCCCTCAAAACCACAGGGTACAGGGATGGGGCCCTTCTCAGATACAGCCAGTTACATAGGGCGCTTTCTCCTGTGGGCAAGTCATCTGTTACCCAGCTTCACCGACTAAACAACAGGCGAGCTGGACCAGCTCATTTCCAAGGTCCCTCCGTGCCTGATGTGAGCAGCACCAGCAGGACTGCAGCTGAATGCTTTAATAAAACGTGATTTAATAGAGGGACAGCCTGGTTCTCATCACAATAGGGATCTAATTGTTGAGCTTCAGTCTCCATCTGCGCTGACAAAGGACAGTGCCCTGAAAGCCTGCAGGGCCACACCACAGGCAAACAATGGGGGAATCAACAAGGGCAGGTACCATGCACATGCTGGGTGTGGCCAGCCTGCACCATCCTGTCTAGTGTGGAGACCAGATGAATCAAATGCTTTGATGCGGCTCATGGACATTGGCCATGAGGTCTAAGAATAACCTGCAACTCTAAAGACATCCATTGTGAGTTTCCACATAAGTGACTCCTTTCTCTGTGTGTCCTAATAGTTCTGCTCTATGGAACAGTGCAGTTGAATAAAGATCTCATAACAGTAATAGGACGGTTCTTCTTTCAATAGCTACAGTGTGGGTCTACAGAAAGTCATTGGGCTGGGGATTATTGATGTCACTTTATTTTTATGTCCTCTTACTATCTGACGTAGACCATTGTGCCTGTCATAAAGTAGGGATAATTCTAGCAAGATTCAAATGGCTTAACTGAAATATCATCTATGATCAATTACTGATGCATGATGTTATTAGCTTTTGAGGACTAGTGGATTCATGGGTGGAGAAAGAACACGGGGAGCTAAGAAGTGGGTTTTAAGAGGCGTGTTCCAGAATCTTCTAGGACACACATATCACTCTCCTGTCACTACACAGCTTTACCCCTTTATCTTCACAGCATTGCTAACAATCTCTGTAGCAACCTTCTGTTGTTTGCTCTGAGCAATTCTTTCCTTAGAATGCATTTTCCCTTTCAGCCACAGGCTTCCGCAGAGAATGTCAATCACAGTCAATCAGCCCTCAAAACCACAGGGCTACACAATGTCCAGTCGTATCTTCCCCATACCAGTGGTCTCAGGGCCTGTGTGTGACACAGAAGGCCAGAGATCTTCCTGTAAGAAGCCCTCTCCTTCTACAGGCTGGGATCTTGGGGTCCATGGTCTCTGTCATGGGGAGACCTGATTCCATAAAAGACAGTGAGGCTACCTGCAAAGAAAAAAAAAAGGCTAGGAAGGAGCCTGGCATGTTGGTGCGCTCATGTGATCAATACTCAAGAGGCAAAGGCAGGAGGATCACAAGTTGAGGCTAGCCTGGGCTACATAGTGAGGCCTGGACAGAGAGAAAAACAGAGATAGAGACAGAGGGGGAGGGGAAGGACAGACAAAAGAAGGGAAGGAAGGAATAAAGGGAGGGAGGAAGGGAGGAAAAGAAAGGAAAGGTCCTGGGAGTCCTCACCCCAAACAGCCAGCACCCTTCATCTTGTGGGATCCTCAGGTATCTAGCCAACTCAGTGGGGCTGAGAAGAAGGGAGTGGGTAAAGACTGAACCTTTATTGAGTGGGAAGGCCTTAGTCCCGAAGAGTGTATGATGGATGGGCTTGAGTGAAGGTGAGAGGTGCTGATTGACTTATGGCACATTCAGTACTGTTCAGGACTCAGGAAGCTCATCAGGCCCACCCACCAATACATCATAGCTCCACTGGTAGAAAAATTTGTCCAGGCCAGTAAGAAGGAGAAGTCACTGACCCCTTTGGCCATCTTGTATGACCAAGGGCTCCTTCTCCTACTCTGCCTAACCCAGAAGGCTGCCTCCTGCAGGGCTTCAGTTATCATGTGGGGAACAAGGGGCTGTGGGAAGAAAAATGGAGGCAAGTGAAGAAAGAAGGGGAGGGCAGCAGGAAGGGCTACACAGAGGAGGTGTCTTTGCAGACTGAACTGTGACCCCCAAATTCAGATGCTGAAGCCCTAAACCCCAGTGATTGGGCTTGTGACCCATGTTTGGGGAAAGGTCCTTTACATGGGGTGCCTGTACCTCAATGGGCCCTCCCCCAGGGATGCCTGGCATCCTTCCTTGTAATGAAAGGGCATTAGGGCACAGACACACAGAGAGCACAGGGAGAAGGTGACCCCAGAAGAAGGCAATCTGCAGCCATCAAGATCTGGGACTTCTAGCCTTCAGGACTGTGAAAAATAAATGTGGTTTGTGCTGGCAGTCTGTGGTGTTTTAAAATATGTATTTTATTTATTTGTTTGTTTGTTTGTTTGTTTGCAAACAGAGAGATAAAGACAGCAACACTAGGGGCCTCCAGCCACTCCAACAAACTCCAGATGCATGTACCCCTTTGTGTATCTGGCTTTACATGGGTACTGGGAAATTGATCCCTGGTCATTAGGCCTTACAAGCAAGTGCCTTAACCACTGAGCAATCTCTCCAGCCCTGGTTTGTGGTATTTTATTATTGCAACCCTAGCAAACCAATACACATGGAGTAGAAAGAGCTGAGGTCTCAGCATGGGGCCATTTCGTGGAGGAGGTGGAGGAGGGACAAAGGAAGCTGGCAGGATGGGAGTGGGGCACACTTGGTGAAGGAGCACAGCAGGTGAGAGGCTCTATGGGGTGGCACATATTGTTATTAGAGGGAGGATGCCGCCCAGAACCTGTTGGGCAGCGTTGAAGAAAGCTGATATTTGGAAAGGTTTTAGCATTGAGGACAAAAATGAGAATGGGGACAGACCTGGAAAGGGGGAAGTCCAGAAAAGAGTCTTTGTGTGGGCAGGGAGAACATGTTGTGTGCTACAGGAATGTTCTAGATGAGAGGAGACAGTGGAACTGCAGATGGGAGAGAGGAGATGACAGAGAAAACAGAATTGGAGACAAGGCGGGCGTGTAGGCTGGGCAGGACCAGTCTTCAAGGGGGGGGCACTCTGCATTGTCACCAGAGAAGGGGGAGGCACAACGCATGTTGTCACAGAAGGGTAAGACATGGATGGTAAAACACCAGAGAAATTCATCCTGGGAAGCTGCCCATCCCGGGCAACCCACCCTTCTGCTCACAGCCTTACAACCCTCATTTCCATTTCCAGCTCATATTTGGTTTCTGGAACTGGCCAGAGAGGCAGGCCACAAAGATCATGGGGGCACGGAGAGATCCAGGGCTACAGTATCCCAAGAATTGTGACAAAGTCCCAGTAAAGCCAAAGAAAAACACATCTACTTCAGCCACTTTATTTCTATTTAAACGACACTTTGAAAGAACAAGGATTCATTCTGTACCTCAAAAAATAAATTATTACCAAACCTCCAAAGTGACGATCCAACCAAATCATAAAAAAAATCATGAGACTAATTTTTAAACAATAGAAAAATATACCTGAGAGAAAAAAATCCAAAGTACACTTATAACTCCCAACAGGACTTCTAGCCCCCACTGCTCACCCAGACATTGAGCACCCTGCAAAGATCATCCTAACTGTAGAGAGCCCCTCCCTGCTTCCAGACTCCAATAGAAACCAGAAGTATCTGTCTCTAATGGACATAAGTAATGTTACTCAGCAAGACTTTCCTAAACATTTGAATCGAAGTCAAATTTGAAAAACATGTTTCCAGACACAAAACAGAAAACACCAATGTAAAAAAATAGGGTCCAATTTAGACTGTACCTTGCTGACTTTTCAGAGGAGTACAATGGTATCCTATCCATCTCTAATTCAGAACTACCTGAGTCACATGTACTGTTCTGTTTATAACTTAATTATTGTTAAATAGAAGTACCATTATTAACAGATAATAAATACATATACCCACTCTCAAATACTGTGACTCTGTAGCTCCCTGCTAACATACAAATGATGGTTTTCGATACCATTCAGTGACATATAAATTTGCTCTAATTTCTTATCATTTAGGAAAAGCAGATTTCACCATGAAGTCTCCACAGTTGCCAATGAGTCATTTCCAGGCATGGAGAGTATATTTAATGTCTTATTTGACCAGGTCAAACACGCTAACTCCCTACCTCTCATGTCTCCCAGAGCAGGATATAACAAGGGTGCCAAGTTTAACTCTGTTTGGGGGACAGAAGGGCAGTCCCCTGAGCCAGTGGACCTGGATCTAACATCCCCAGGAGCAGGCTGGCATGAGGAAGCTCTGTTCTGGTGCCCCACGGAGCACCCCCAACTGCACACAGCAGGTGGAGACAGAGCAGATGGTACAAAGCAGTGAGACAGGTTGGGGTGGTCCAACGAGAGAGCTCCCTGCCTGGGTTCCATCCTCAAGCACCAAAAATCAAAAATAACGTGACACACAAAACTGCATTCAGAATGTAATGGAATCCATTTTCTACTTATATTTAAAAGTGATTACACCTAAAGAAGAATGCTTTATAATTAAAGTGGATTTTTTGTTGTTGTTGTTGTTGGTTTTGGTTTTGGTTTTGTTTGTTTGGTTTTTTTTGTTTTGGTTTGCTTTTGGTTTTTTGTTTGTTTTTGGTTTTGGTTCAGATGCCTTCCAGCTTTCTCCTATCACAGCCTTTCCTAGCTCTCAGGCCCATACTGGGGACAAATGGCTCATCCTTCACCTTCAGGGACAAGCTGAGGGTCCTTTGCTGGGAGTTAGACTTCTGAAGCAGGGACACAGGGAGAAATGCAAGCATGCCACCATAAATCCTTTCAACAGAGAATGAAAATGCTTTTCAAATCCCAGATGTGGAAGTTAATTTCAAATACACTTTAGCCCGGGATGTGTTTCCTAATGTTCAGATACAGGTAATTGTGTTATGGAGAGTCAAACAGAAATGAAAATAAGTGACAACAATAATGAAAGAAGCTTCAGGAAACTGTGTGAAGGGACCTTCATATCACTCACAGCCCATCCCTCATTGATGACAGCGATATGGCTGGTGTCTCCTTAGAACCCAGGGATAATTATAGTATCCCCCCACCACCAACCAGACCCAATCCACCAGGATAGACTTAGCCTGGAAATGGTCCCAATATGCCAAATATTAAAAATAATTCTTTTAAATACATTTTATTTATTTATTCACAAGGAGAGAGAGAGAGAATGTGTGTGCCAGGGCCTCTAGTCACTGCAAATAAACGCCAGACACATGCACCATTTTGTGTATCTGACTTTACGTTGGGTACTAAAGAATTGAACCCAGGTCGTTAGGTTTTGCTGGCAAGTACCTTAACCACTGAGCCATCTCTCCAGACCAAAAAGTAATTCTTAATATAAAAAAGCTATGAGAACGCAAATACTTCCAAATGGGAAACATAGAGGAAATGTAAACATCTCATCTATTTTTAAAATGGTGCCCAGCAGCTGTTGTGCTAAATCGGGCTTCTTAATTATTTAGTCCATCACAGGGCCACAGGCTCAGCATGGAGAGCACAGGCGGTTCACGGGGCTCAGCTCTGTTCTTTCCAAACTGCAGGGAAGGCCAAGGATGGGGAGAGCTGGAGGAGGGGTGAACACACCTCAGGGCCAATGCCTGTTCCCTTTCCCTCTGTTTAATTCTTGCTATACATGCTGTCTGCGAATTGGAGTTAGAAGAAAATCTCCGAGTCCTGTGATTGTGGGCCACACTGGACCACACCTGTGGCCTGTGACACATTCTAACCATGGACATGAAGCTGCCAGCCTGCTCCTCCTTCGACCCATGTTGAAACTAAGATTAGGCATTCCTTGCCAAGCACAGCCTCTGCCCGGCTTTCACATGCCCACATAGCCTTCCTCTCAAACCATGGGCCAAAAACCTGACCAGAATCTGCATTCCACAGCACACCAACCATATCTTGAACCAGCTTCTGAGTGTCACTGAACTCCCAAAAGAGGAGGCAGGACTGATAGTGATCTAAGGTCCCTTCAAGTTCTAGATCATGAAATAATGTTTCCTTATTTATTACATAAAGAAATGCCAAGGAGAGATAGGTCAGTGGTTGTTTTCCTCAGAAGCATGAGGACCTGAGTTTGATCCCCAGGACCCACATGAAATGAAATCCTGGATGTGCTGACCTGTAATCCCAGCACTGGGAAGCAGAGACAGGAGGATCCCTGGGGCTCACCGTCCACTTAGCCTAACGTAAGCGGTGAGTTTCAGGCCAGTGAGAGACCTTGTCTCAAAAAAGAAGTGGATAGTATTCCTTAAAATAACACCTAAAGTTTCCTCTGGCCTCCACACAGACACACATGCACCCATACATACATGTGTACCCACAGACATATGGACACACGTACACAGTACATACATATTCAAAACTACTACAGGGAAAACAATGTCTTGCAAGAAATATTTTATGAGCACATGGAGACTGTGGGTGAAGCCCACACATACCCAAATTTGTCCCCGTGGCCAAGGGGTCAGGCTGGTGCTGAACACACAGGAGACTAGTATGACCAGCCTCAGCCATGGATGACCCTCCCAGGACAGGGCCACAGTCACACACTGGACAAGATAGACAGCTAAGGCCTCCTTCCAGACTAAGCCATCCACTCTCAAAACATAATGTCTCCTTCAGAATCAGAGACAGCTCAAAATGAGGAACTGAGGATCAGGGCTCTTGCAAAATCTTGGCTTCGTGCAATAAGTCCAGTCTGTGATATGTCCACCTGAGACGAAGACTCCTTTGCACATGACCTGCACATGACTCAGAGCAGCAGAGATGCGGAAACACCTCACAGTCCCATCCAGAAATGGGGATGCAGTGGGAGAGGACCTCCTCATGCAATCAAACATTGCTCTGACCACCGACTCAGCAGCAGGCAATTTTTCCTGAGTTCAGGTTAGAGCTTATTTCAGCATTTAGACGTTACACAGCCTCATGAAGTTTTTCTCTGAGTACTTTCTAAAGTTTAGTTTTTAAAAAGTGGGTGTGGGGAGCAACACTTCCTATGACACGAAGCAAGATTACTGAGCATATCCAGGGACGATGGCTGAACGGTCACAAGCTCTTTATAAAGAAATGCCTTACTTTCAGCAGCCCTGAAAACCTCCCTGGACGATGTGGAAGAATAGATAGTTAAACTCTAAATAAGACTCAATGGGTTGTTGGCCAGGTGAAAAATTCTGTCTTATGAGCTGAGGGTAGCCAGGGGCTGCAGCCACAGGCAGAGCCCCTGATCCAAGCCTACTCCATTGCTTTGTATCCCAGGGACTTAGACCTAGGTCAAATCCCAAGAAAATTCCTGATACCTGCAGAAACCATGTCTGTGCCCAATTGCCCTTGAGTTTTAACTTGGAAGCATGTAGAGCTCCAGGGCTGCAACTGGTCCCCGTTGATAGAGGATAAGGATGTCTGCAATGAAGACAGCAAGAGGCTCCAGAGGAGATGGTCCACTTGCTGGGGACAGCAGTGGTGTGGTCAGCCTGCTCTGCAGGCCTGACTCAGCAGTGGCTCGTGAATCTATATAGTTAGAAACCCTGGATTCCATCGGGAGCCAGGCGAGCTAAAGCCCCTGTAGTCACACGCATCTCCTGGAAGACACAGGGATACACTGGGTACCAAGTGGCAACAGGACTCAGTGTCTGGCTACATCCTCCCAGTGAAGAAGAGGGCCAGGGCAAGGTGGTTCATCCCAGCCTTAGAACTAAAAAGCACAAGGATTGGTAAGTAAGGGGAGAGGACTCAGGGAAGGGATTAAAGGAAGCTGGCTTCAAGACTGCCTTCCAACCACCATTCTCTCCCCAGGGATGAGGAGCCAGTGGGGAGGGGGACTGCCAACTATATTCCAGTAGTACCTAGTTTCCACTCCTGTTCCTGCTGACAGTGAGCCTTGGGAACAAATGATAGTATCCATCACTTCAGACGCATACTGAGCCCTGGAATGAGCAGATAAAGGTGTGTATCAAACAGTCGGGTTCAGGAGATGGGATCTAGGATTGCTCGCAGTGCCACGCAGGAACGGATCAGGGTTTCTCTAGCACCAATGTCTATTCTAGGGTGCCTAGCAGCCTCAGATCCCGCTCTCTCTTTCTTCCTCACTTTCTCCTACCCCTGATGGTTTCCAGTAGCACTATGTGAATCTTTCCTACAGTTGATCTGACATGCTTTCATCAGACAGCTGGACAATCTTCTTCCCGGGAACCCTCAAGCGCCTTCCAGAAGGTGAGTAAGTCCTGTGGTGGGACAAAGTGACAGGCCACGATTTTCTGAAAGCGACAGGCAGAGAAGTGTAAGCCCCCAGGGAAAAAGGTCTGCTGGGAGTGCAGCTCCTCGGGCCTGATCCTCAGCTTGGCCAGGCAGAGCCCCACAAACACATCCTCCAGCTTGATGAACGGGACACTTTCCGAGACGTTGTACACCTGACTCGCCACGTCGCTGGAAAAGACATAGCCGGTGCCGGAGCAGAAAGGTGGGTACTTGTCCCATGGGTACTCATACTTGCTCACAAACCATTTGTTCCACTTCTTTCTGATGGGAAATTCATTGAGCTTCACGTAGCCCGTGAAGAACCTCCTCGTTCTGTTTTTCCTCAGCAGCAGCTCAGTCAGATAACCAACATTCACAAACATGTCCGAGTCTGTTTTCATCACAAAAGTTGCCTGAGGACAGAAGTGGTGGACCCATTCCATACCCATCATGGTCTTGAGAGTCAAGTTGAAATACACGTCCTTGAAGTCCTTCTGGATGATGTCGCAATGCTGCTGGCTCTCCTGGGCCACTACAGTCATGTCGTGCATGCTGGCCGAGGCCCCCAGGAGGAAGAAGGTCCTCACCCGCTGCCCTCTCACCATCGTCTCTCTCCCCCATGTCTTGCGGATGGCCATGCGAGCCGCCACCTGCTTGTGGGACGAAGTGACCAGAAGGACAAGGAAGGGGGGGTCCTGCCTGCAGTCTATATCAGGAAGTTGCAGGAACTTTCCATGACTTTTCTTGAAGACAAATGGCCTTTCTGTAAAAGGCTCCATGCTGAAATAAAAGCAGAGTAGCCCTGCCATCAGCATGAAGGCATACACCAGCCTTATCTTCATGGAGGCCATCTGAAAGGACAGAGGGAGATGGTTAGGCCTCTGTGGCAAGAGGCAAGTTTAAGAATATTCCGTTCATGTTAGAACATTAAAGAAGCAAGAAACCCACGTTTTTGCTGGTTAAGCGAAGCTCTGGTGTGAGAGCGAAGCCATGAAGTAGATGCCAAGAGGAAATGAGCTTCCAAGAGGTGTTAGCACACGTCTGCACTTCTCCCGCTGCCAAGCCGCACGGTTCTGTCTCTCAGGAATCACTAGGAAAAGAACAAAAATGAACCAAGTTCAAGTCCCTCGTGCTTGACTGGAAGTCTAGAACTACTGTATTTTTACACTTCTCCACCTACCTGTGTGACCTTGAGCAAGTATTTGAGGCTCTCTCCCAGCCTCACTTCTCTCTCCTGTGAAATGGACACAATCAAGGCACAAAATCCCGCCCATGATTCACCCGCCCACAGCAATACATTTCGTTGTTACAATACATTATTGCCCACAGCAAGAATAATACACCAATATCCAAGACTCCCATCGGCCTGATGAGTTAGGGTAGCACCTGATGGCTTTATAAGGAGACTCGGTGAACTCATGTATTATTTATACTCCAATTTTTATCCTGGTGATTTCCCTTACCTACATAACAGTGTGTGGCTGTTGATCTGATAATATCTGTGGGGGCACATGTATGTGGGTAGGCGAATGTGCACATGTGTGTGCATGTGTGTAGGGGCCAGATGTCAACACTGAGTGCCTTCCTGGCTCTCTTAGCACTTCCTTTGTGTATGTGCATAGTGTGTACACATGTGTGTTTGCAGATGCACACGCCCCATGCACACACATACAGAGGCCAATGGAGAATATTTGTGTCTTCCTTTATCATTCTCCTGCTTGGTTTCTCTTGCTGCCTTTTGGGGGTTGGGCTGGCTGACCGGGGTGGTGACCCATTGATTTTCCTATCTCTGCCCCAAGAATCAATGTCAGAGGCAGAGAAGGCAATACCCCCTCTCAAAGTGTGATGGTTAATTTTATATTAACCTGACTGGGCTATGGGGTGCCCAGACACTCGGTCAAATATTAATTTGGAATTATCTGTGAGGATGTTTGGGGGTTAATGGGTGAGAAGGTAGAGCACATGGCCTTGGCAATGGAGGTGAGCCTCATCTATTCAGCAGGGGACCAGAGTAGAACAAAAGGTCAGGCCTCCCATATAAAGGGAAATTCCTGCCCCGCACTGAAAGCCTATGAATGAGAGGTCATAGCTCTAGGGGGAAAACTAATACTGTTGTCTGGCTATATGAATATGTTATACCTACAAAATGCCCTCTAAATACTTACATTTATGCCCATATATTAATGCGACTCTCACTGTGGGTTAAAGAAGCTTCTCTTCAGATGGTGATGACCACCGGGGTGACTCCCAACTCACCAAAGTACTGAGAAGATGAGACAGTGGAGTGTTCAGCACTAAGGGAGACATCTCTGTCACATCCTCTAAGGTTCAAGAAGGTAGAAAAGGGGGTTGGAAACAATGAAAGAGCCAAAGCAAAGGGAAGAGTGATTTGCAATAATGTCTTTCAGATACAGAGTGGCTGCAGCCCTCATGGCCTCACAAGACCTGAATTATAGGACGGGAAGATGAGGGCATCAAAATAGAAGAGACCAGTTGGAAAGAAGAGGGAGTCACTGTGGGGGAGGGGGAATCTAGGAAGGGAAAAGGGGAGGGCGGGGGAGAGTTATGATCATGGTATATTGTCTGCATGTATGGAGATTATTAATAAAAGTTTAAAAGGGGGCTGGTGAGATGGCTCAGCCGTGAAAGGCACATGCCTGACAGCCCCAGTTCAATTCCCCAGGACCCGAATAAAGCTGGAGTTCGTTTGCAATGGCAGGAGGCCCTAGCAAGTCTATTGCCCCCCCCAACTCCCTGCCTCCCTCTTTCCTTCCCTTTCTCCCTCTCTCCCACTCTATCCTTGCAATTAAATAAAAATATTTTTGGTATTTTCAAGGTAGGGTCTCAACCTAGCCCAGGCTGACTTGGAATTCACTATGTAGTCTCAAGGTGGTCTAGAACTCATAGAGATACTTCTATCTCTGCCTCCCAAGTGCTGGGACTAATGGCATGCACCCCCATGCCCATGTTTTTTAAGGAAAAAAATAAATGAAATGTAAAAATGAGAGGCCCTGGTGCATTCAGACTTCCTTTCTCTCTCTCTTTCACTCTCTCTCTTTCTCTTTCTCTCTCACACACACACACCACATAAAATATAGAAATTTTTAACATAATAAAGAAAATTGGCCCAAGGACAGGCAGCTGGATGGAGCAGAATCAAGAGCCCAGAAGCAGTTGGCGCATGGGCTGGTTGCTTGGGTCAAGTAACCAAGGCACATAATACACATGATGGGCGAGGAGTGTCTTACACTAAGTGTGCGTCAGCTGATCTCCTACAGGGAAAAGGAAGAGCTGCCTGCTTTTCCATGCCACACACAAAGATGCAGACCCGACAAATCAGGCATCAAAAGGTAAAAACGCTAGAACACTTCTGGAAGAAAAGCCCTCTGACCCTGGACTAGGTTATTATTTATTGTTAAACACAGAACATTCACACCACAAAGGAAAGACAGATGGATGGAAGCTCAGAGGACAATATGGAAAGAAAAGCTGAGACAGACTAGAATGTACTTGCACTATGGTACATCTGACACAGGCACTAATCCAGAATATGCCCAAAACTTCTACACATCAAGGAAGGCTCAGAAAACCCACAACTTTAAAAATGAGTTGTGAATAGAGATCTCTAATAGGGAGCTATTGCAAAAGCCAAATTCCTACGAAAGGTCATTAGTCATCAGGGAAATGAGAAGCAAACCACAGTGAACTGATTAAGATGAAGTAGATAGCAAGACCCAACACCACGGAGACCACGAAGATCCATCTGTCTTTCACGGTGTCCATGAGTGGGAAAAGTAACACAAACACTTTGGAAAGCCCCATTGACTTTGGCAGTATACACCCCAGAGGGCCATACGTGCTGTGACTCAGCAAATGGCTCTTGGATATGTGCCCAACAGAAATGACTACTTATGGCCACTGAGAGACGTGGCCCGCAATTTTCACAGCTGTGTGGCTCACAGTAGCCAAAAATGGCCAGTCTGGGTCCAAAGGAACGAGGGAGAAACCACATGGTAATTAACAAAAGGAAAGTATTAAAAATTGGCAATTACATGGATGTAATGAGGTTTCCAGTATAAAGGTCAGAGAATTCAACAGGACGTAGGAATAGGCGTGTATACAGAAGAGTCACTGCCCACACTGAGATCCCATGCACAAGGAAAAGTGCCACAACCCTGAGCTGAGAGCTGGAACTTGCTGAGAGGGAGAGCCATGCCCACCAAATGGCAGAAAAGTCCCCTGCTTCACACCAGTGGGATTCTGCCCTCTGGGTTGCCTGGGAAAACCACTCACAAAGTTATTGCATGGGGGTGCTCTGTTACAAACCCCTATGGGGCATCCCAAGGGACAGTCCTTGTTGCTGGGTACTTCTGCCCCAGTGTCCCTGACCAGGAAGGAAAAATCCTTGCAAAGCATCTCCCAAACTGTCTACCAGCAGACTTCAAGGGCTGGACTCCAGAGAAAAAATTTTCATAGGGTCCAGACCCATTTTCACAGTCTTTTTTAAAAAAGTGAGTTTGGAGCAGAGCAGCAATAAGTTGATAAATAGCAAAACTGTGGTCAGGAAATCTCCTCCAGGGACTGGGAAGAAGTTAGCTCAATGGATAAAGCACCTGCCTCACCATGGTGAGTACCTGAGTTTGAATCTCCAGGATCCACAGAAAGCCAAAGGCTGTGGTGACCCCATCAAGTGTCCAGATGAAACCGCTCTCCTTTTCAGCTGAGCAGTGTCTCCCTCCCAGCCCAGCAGAGGCAAAGGCCATAGGAACAGAGAATACCCACGCCCTGCCTCTGCAGCAGCTGGCTGTGTTGTGTCTATCACTCCTACTTCAGGTACCTGAAAGATAGAAACTCCATCCCCTGGAACTTCTTCCCTGTCCCCTGGGGCACTGTCACCACAGATGTACCAAGCCCATGTTTACCTTCGTCTACCCCAAGCTCTTCCCCTCGAGAGAGACACACCAATGGCGGAGCTGCATCAGGGAAGGGCAACTGTTAGTTTGTGGCTTTCTGCTGCTTCATCCTGTGTCTGCAGACTTTTGACCTGCTGAGCTGCCATTCAGAACCCTCAGGAGCGCTCCCAGCCCAATGCTAGGTAGCAGCCTATGTGGCACTCACTGCCGTGTGGCAGGCTCAGAAAAGTCCAGCCAGGTGGGTTGTCCAATGCGGAATGTCACAGCTAACATGCTTTCACTGTTCCCTCAAGTTGAAATACATTCTAAAAAGGGGGGCAGAAATGTGGACACAGGCTGTCGCACAGACAGAACATCTGAAAAGACCAAGGCAGAAGGGCTGGTGTGTCTGCATTCCAATAATCGCCACAGACTGTCAGCACCAGCAGATGGCCAAGGAGCCAACCAGCCCAGCCATGACCTTGGTCCTCCAGAACCATGTAGACATGTTCCTGTTGATTTGGTGCAGGTCTGTGGCACCCTGGTTCAGGCACCTTCGGGAAACAAATGCTCCACATGTGCCCGTGTTCTCTGTGACAGGAATCACTGAGCTTTTAGTGAAGGATCGTGAAAGCAAGAAATTTATCTCTGTCCCTTTCTAAGGTGTCTGTCTGATGGGTGTTGAGGGTCTTCAACTGGCAATGGTGGACAGGGTTGGGTAGTAGTGGACAGGCTCGGGTGTGCAGTACCTTGAGTGATATTCAAATAACAGGAAGTGGGAAGATGTCTTGAGGACAACAGATGGACATGGTGGGGGGGGTAATGGTCACCCTACTTCCTGTCACTCAGGAGAGTTTGGGTTTTGGTTTCCTCTGATCTTTCCTTCTGACCCAACCAAGCCCATTCGAGGTCTGGGACTTGGAGCTAAGTTGAAATGCAGTGCAACACATTTGCTTTCCTTTAGTAAAATATAGTTTTAATTTTTATTTTTAAAAATGATGAGGGTGGCTGACAATTTCATTTAAGGCTTTCATCCCGCTTATGCTCCGCCTTCTGCTCAGTGGGCTCACGTCAATGCGGTCACACAAACCAGGTGAAGCTTTCTGCGCACAAAGCTACTCAGAGGTTCCTGGAGCCCTCTGGTGAGGAGGAAATTCCAAGTGTCCCAGGCCTGGGAGAAATGGCTCCTTCCTCTGTCTTTTACATCACCTTCTACACAAAAGTCCCATTCATCATTCACCTTTTTTTGGGCAGGAAGCTGTGAGGGAGGGCACCCTGTGGCATCTTGTGAGGTTGACCAGGGAAGACAGGCCACTCCCTGATGGAACCCACAGTGGTCAGTGAGGGACAGTACACTGGACTTTCATCAGAACCCACAGTGGTCAGTGAGGGACAGTACACTGGACCTTCACCTGCCTTCCTCCACCTCAAAATCCCCAGTGCTTCCTTGGGGCAAGCGGGGCCCAGGTGCCAACGAGGTCTCACTAAGGATGCTTGGGGAAGCTGCCCTAGGGAATGGCCTGGTGGTTAACAGTACTGTGCACAAAGAGAAAAATGGAGGTGAGAGAAAGTAGCTCTGTGTGGCCTTGGAGAGTGCTTGAGTGATCAGGACTTTGGCTGAGTGTGGCTGTGTCTTTTCCAGGACCCTAGAGACTGCAGGGCCTCTGTCTGCAGATGACTGTGCAACCACATGGTGTGTGCACATGCCACCTCCAGCTAAGCTGGATGAGGAGAAAGGGGCCAAGACTCATCATAGCCACTGACTCAGAGTCACTGAATCAAACATGGAGGGAGCTTAGGGGTTGCCTCACTCTTCATGGTTTCATCTAATCCTGCTCACCTCCCACAGGCCCCTTCTTTAGATGCCAGCAGAGCATGTGTCGGGATCGTCACAGTCAGTCCACAGCAAGGACTGACTGTCTCCCACACTGATGGAGCTCTTCTGACTTGGTGGTGATTTGAAGCTGGATTGCCTCTGAGCTCATTCCCAGAGGGAGATGTTGCTCTTTTCCAGGCAGTACCTCCTACTGAGAAATGACACACCATCTCACAGACTCTTCTTCTCTCCCTGACATGGAGAAGGTCACCTGACTCGGCCTCAGGACTCGGATCAAGTGAGAGGCTGGAGTATGTTGTCTCCTCTGCCATCTGTTGAAGCTGTCTTGAGTTCATAAAATTATGTTTTTTAGGTCTGGGGAGATGGCTCAGCGTTAAAGGCACTTGCTTACAAGTCTGCTGACCCAAATTCAATCATCCTCGGCACCCACAGAAAGCCAGATGTAAAGTGGTGCATGCGTCTGTAAATCCCAATAAGCCTATGGCAAAGGGGGTGGGGCCAGGAGAATCTGGAAACTCACTAGCAGCAGTAGCAGCAGCAAGAAAGAGACTCTGTCTCAAAGGAACCCTGAGATTGTCTTCTGGCCTCCACATGTGTTCATCCATATGCATGCACATCCATCATACACATACACACACAAGTACATGTGTACACATATATTGTATGCATACATAGATATATGCATTACACACATACACATCCAAGTAACTAATTAAAAAACAGATCCCAGCATGGTGGCACACACTTTTAATCCCAGGATTTAGGAGACTGAGGTAGGAGGCCAGCCTGAGCTAGAGTTGAGTTTCAGGTTAGCCTAGGCATATTCAACATTTTTGGAAACATGAGTTTTAAACGTCTCATATATTCTTTTCTAAACAATATCCCAAATAATATTGAAACATTTTACTGAGCAATTTTATCTGCAGTCATTAGAAGGAAAATATGACATTTACAGACTTAGGAAGGCTGATTATCCACAGATTTTTGTTTTAGATGATGTCCTTGATTACTTCAATACACTGAGAATGAGAGCATTGAAGTCTCTCTTCTTACCAAAACCCAACAAAACTAAGGAATATCTGGCAAATTTTTTCAAAAGGCCAGCAAAATGATATTAACAGCAGTGCACAACCAAGTTAGGAAAGGAAATGTGAAACTCTATAAAAAATTCTTTGGTTGCCAGTGTCTGGCAAAATAAAGAAAATAATAGTTCCTTAAGCCCTGCACAAAGCACCTGTAAACAAAGACCAGATACTTTTCATGATTCTGGAAACGGTGCTCCTAATGGCAGAAGAACAGGGAGCTATAAAATCTCAGCCACTTAAGTGAAGTCCCCATAAAGTGATAGGCATTCAGTGTGTGAACCACAAGTGCAGGTGAAAGGAAAGAGATTTGAAACAAGGGGGCATGATTGTTCTAGAAACTACTACTGCTTGGTTCCATTTCTATGGGATGTCCTCAACTAGAGGCAACAGAAGCAACCCCCCAGGTTTTTACAGCGCTGCATGAAACCATCTTAACTCTTGTAGCCTAAAATGTTGCTTGATGAGCAAGTTTAGCTGAAATATGGTGACTGGGATCTGCAGGTCAGTTCACGTGTTCCAGATGACCTCCCCTGGCACTTTCCCCTGAAGACATATTTTTCCCTTATGGTTCCTTTTCCTTGTCTGTCCCATACTGTGTGGGTCTTCTGCCTCCACTCCCACCTGCTTCTGTCTCCATACCTATCCTCCTCTGCCCCACCCACACGTGTCCTCCTTCCTCTACTGACTGACTACTCATGGCACACTGGGTTGTGTTGTGTGGATTTAATTAATGGAGTTGCATTAATTCTCTGTACCTCCCACCTTTCCCATTAGTCAGTAACTGCAGAAACCATTTCCCTCTTTTCACCACCGTCACCTCTGCCTATTCACAAGATGCAGCATGTGGAAAGAGGCCCAGTAGAGAGTTTTGAGTGACAGATGAGAAGGGAAGATGCTCACATCTCCAAGGCCAAATTAGGCCATTGGTGACTCGAATCCATTTTCTTGTTTGATCACAAATGCTCGGTTGATACGGCTCCTCCTCAAGATAAAAATGTTGCACAGAATCTCTCAGTAGTTAGGTGTCTTTGTTTTCTGAACCTTCCATAATAATTCAATGGCCTTTGATAAGAGGAACTCCTTATTTCAAAGAAAGTTGCATTAAGGAGTTTCAACCCCTGCTGTTTACATGGAGGCTTTCAGGTGATGGGAGACACAGTGTGTTTCTGGGGTAAGTCAGACACTAAACTCAGTCTGCTTCCCTGGCATTCAAGGCTGCTAATGCAGCTACCCAGCTTCCCAGAGCAATGTGGTTGGGGGGGGGAGGGAGAAGCTTTGTCACACTCTGTGGTTTTGCTTCTCTCTCTTGAAAATGGAATTTGAAAAAGCACACACCACCAATAAGAGAAATGGTTTTCATAAGCACCTGATTCCAGCAGTACAAAGAGAGAGTAAACGCAGCCATGTGGATCTACCACCCAGGGCAGCTGCAGGATGAGCACTGAAGCTGAAAATCTGGCCGGGGACACATCTCTTACCCAGAGACTCTGCTTCACAGAGTGAGAAGTACAGGTCAGCTGCGCTCAGGGGAGTGCCACTTCTCCGCTGTTTGACCCTGGCACATGGCATTTCTCAAAGAACAATACAGAACCGCTGGGCTCAGTAACCAAAGGTTTTGTTCAGAATCCAAGGCCCAGTTTCCCCAACTTGCCTCTGGCCAGCAGAGACTCTGCAAAGGAGCTCGTCTAGCAGTTCATGATCACCAATCCCTCGACCACATCACAATGTGAAAACAGAGAGAACCCATACTCTCTCTCTCTCTCCCTCTCTCTTGTTTGCTCTGACTCTCTCTCCTCCCTTTCTCTCTCTCCTAAATACCATCTGCTTGCAAATAACTAATACATAAAATATCTTTTTAAACCAGAATGCAGTCCATCTTTGGGTTTCATCACCAAAGTGTTCACAGCATTACCATCCACCACTCTCCCATGGCCAACCTCATTCACTGGCCTCATAGTTTTGGAGCCCTGTCCAAGCCTGGTGAGTAACTGTTTGATTACTTCTGAGTGTCTTTGAAAACTCTGAAGGATACAGTCAAATGCTGACCACTGTACAAACAGCCATGCTCAGGGTTTTCCTGGGTTGGGCCATATTATTCCTAAAAGCTGATGGGCTCCTCATCCCATGAGGAGGTAGTAACTATTAACTCAGGAGGATATCTGTTGTTGGGTCAGGGATAATGAGCAAGAAGTGACCTTAGGAGGAGGGTTGGGTGGAACTTGATTCCTGCAAAGCCACCTTCTCAGATGACAAGTCAACTCAAACGGGAGGAGTGTGGCTGGTAGCGCAATGCTGACCACAGGACACTGGCCATCTCCTGGAGGGTCAGGGTTGGGGCTACAACTAAGGTTAGGGCCTGGTTAAGGCTAGGGTTAAGGTTAGACTTCCACTTATGATTACAGTTAGTAAGACTAATGGAAGGCTTTGTATTTGACATAAGTTTGGTTTTAGACAGGATTAGAATTAAGGTTATATTTTGAGGTAGGCCTGCTGATAGGTTTGTTCTGGTAATGGACGTCTTCTAAGACATGTGGATTTACCAGGTATTTTCTCTCTTGATAATCATATGATTAGGTTTAGGGATAGGGCTATCGAGAGGGTTAGGGTTAGTCTCCTATGGTGTATGGATTTACCCAGCATTTGCTGTTTTGATGACCTGGTGGTGAAGCTATCAGGAAAGCTTCCCTGGCCCTCTACTATCCTCCAACTCTGTTATCTACCCAAATGCAGGCTGAAGTTTAGCAGCCTGTCCACTTCACAAATCCTCATGGCTTCCTCCTCACTAACAAGGTCACTCACCAACCAGCACAATGGCCACATTGATGGCTGTAGATGAAGACATAGCTTGTTCAGTTACAACAGCCTGTGCCTGGACCCACCATGGTGAAAGCTGTCTCTAGAAATCAGCCTCTGTGTCCTACCATCTTTCTCAGATGAGGCTGGTTCACAGCATTACCATCCAGCACTCTCCCACAGCCAACCTCATTCACAGCATTACCATCCACCACTCTCCCACAGCCAATCTCACTCACCACATTTCTGTTCCCCACACTTCCATGGCCAACAGTCTTTCCTCCCTTGAAGCATTCCCAAAGAGCTGGCTTACTCTATCATAGCTACCCACAGAAGGCCAAATGGCCCTTCTTTGTTCTCTGAATCTCACTCTGATCCTAGCTACTTCCAATCCTGCAAAAAAGAGAGACCCTAGCCCATTGGTTCCTGGACTCAAATGTATGTATCAACAGGTGGTCCCACAGGGAGAGATTCTGAGACACATAATGATTGAGAAGCCTGGGAACATGGACGAGGGCAAGAACAAGGACCCAAGGACCCCTCTCTGTGGGTGGCTTCCTACTCAGAGTGAGGAATCAGGACACAATGACACGAGTCACAAGAGCCAAGACAGGGCTATACGCAGTAGTTTGCCTAGGTGTTATCTGACTCCTTCTCATCCTGCTGGGCCTTAGGAGGACCGTGTTCAGCCTTTGCTGACTAGTGTCCTTTGGGTTAGGCCACTGAGAAGGGGCTCACAGGACAGAAAGGAGAGGTCAGGACAATCTGACACCAGGATCCCTCCCTGACTTCTTCTGGCCAAAGCAGTTTCTGCAGAGTTCCTCCATCAGCTGGGCTCCAATGGATTCTGGGTTCCGTGTCCTCTCCTGCCTCTCTAAGCCATGGTGAGTTTCCTCGCCATTGTCATCTCTGAGATGCTTCACACGTTGATCATTTTTGGAGGTGTGCATGTCAGCAATGGAGGTGTTGGGTGTGTGTCGCACACCATTAAGTTCTTTATATGAGTTTCTTAACCAGCTTCACCTTGACTCCATGTGGCATCACCGTCCCCACTTCACAGATGCGACCTTGAGGTTTAGAGATGCCAAGCGACCCCTAACTAAACGTCATTAACTAAAACGTCAGGGTCCCTTTGTCAGCTCACATCATAAGATGTCATATTCTAGGTCCAGGGAGATGAAACGGTGGGTAAAGTGTTTGCCTTGCAAGCACGAAGACCTTGGTTCAATCATCAGAAGCCACATTTTAAAAAGTAGGGCAAGGTGGTATATGCTTGTAACCCCCCTATTAACAGGTGGATCCCTGAGGCTGCCTGGCCAACAAGTCTCACCTAATTGATGAGAGACCCTGTCTCACAAAAATATGAATGGTACCTGAGAGAAACAATACCTAAGGTTTTCATCTGGTCTTCAAACACACATATGCAATCTAATCCTAGGTGGGACAAGTTAAGACAAAGCAAAAGATATAGCACCTACCCTAGCAAAAGTTCTAATCTTAGAGTCAAAAGGAATGTGAAACTATGCCAAGAAGAGAGATGGGGAAATTAATGACAGGTGCACAATCACGCAAACCCAAGGCAAATCCCAACATTAGCCAATTAGGTACAGGAGGTGGGCATATGGTAATAAAAGAACAGAAGACTGCTATTCAGAAAACAATACATGTACAATCACCCACCACGGTTGCCATGACATCCCACAGCACATGTGAGCCCTCAGTCTGCAGAAGTGACTAGCTGTCATCTATGCCTCACAGAACAAGGCTGAGTCACTAACCTTCATCTTCTAGGGGACAGGGACATCACCCTCAACCTGCTTCTTCCTCAAATTGTGACAACTCTCCCCAGGAATTCCACTCCACCCTGATGCCCTTGGTTTTGGGCTCAAAATGTGGTTCAGGATCTGTGCAGTGGAAAACTGCTTCAGACCAGGCTGCATTCATTATCTGAGCCCAAGAAGCAGAAGTCACTAGATTTTTTCACTATTTCTATTAGAAAAACAACTCAAAGTCACCTCTCCAACCTGATGGAAGATCACCCCACAAAACAACAAGCAAGCAAAAAGACAAATAAATATCTACACTTTGTGTGACTTTATTTAGGTCAAGTTCTTAGTACATGGCAACAATTAATTCCAAATTCAATTTCAAATTCATTTAATGGTTTAATGGCACACACACACACACAAGAATATTACCAGCAACAGACTGCTTCCTAAAGTTGCCTAAATGGTTTTTACTCAAAACCACCAACTTTCCACCCTGGTAGCTAAAAGGTGTAACTGTCCAGACCACAAATTTGTTCACATTCTTTTTTTTTTGTAAGTTACTTTGTTAAATAAAAAGGTACATAGACACAAAATATGATTAAAAACTGCTTTTCCATAGAATTATGAAATTGCAAAAGAGATTTCATTTTAATGATGAGCTTTTTGTTGTTCTGTGGCTTTTTTATTTATGTTTTTACAAAAATCCTTAAGATACTTTGTAAGGATCATTTACATAGCTGGGCCCTGACATTTCATTTGTAATTGTTTTAAAATAGAGATTTTTTTTTGATGAAATGAAACATAAAGAGTAAACTTCGGAGGGGGGCATTGGGGAATTGGGGATAACAACTCATTGTTTGCCCACTGAATAATGTAACTGATTATGGACAATAAATATATATTTAAGACTTAAAAAAGAGAAAACTTAATGCCTCCATTGAATAAATTGAATAACTGTTTTATAAGGGCCCCTAGAGACTACAATTGCTAACGTCAGATATTATCATGGTCTCAGGTGACGAGTCCATCACATCAAAGCTTGAGAGTTCTCATGTTCATTGCAGGAGGCATGGTAGAATACCTGACCTCACAGTGGGCAGCTCCAGTTACAGGCTGGTGATTTCTATCTCAAGGTTATGAACACTTTCTTATGCCTGCCATATTCTTCTCCATGGTGATCACACAGCCTTTCCTGGCTGTAGAAAAACTCTACTGACCAGACATAACGGGGAATTGGCTTTGAGTTGTTTTTCTAGTAGAAACAGTGAAAAACCTAGTGACTTCCGCTTCTTGGGTTCAGATAATGAATGTGGCCTGGCCTGAAGCATTTTTCATTGCACAGATCCTGAACCGCATTTTGAGCCCAAAACCAAGAGCACCACCAACAGACCTCTGCTAGGAGAGGGGTCAGGCCCCAAGAAAAGATTCAAAGTCCAGCCTACACAGATGCTAAGAGATATCACTCAAACATCCAAAGTGTTTACGAATATGAGTGACCAAAAGGCAAACAACAGTTATCTAAAGAGAGTTAGAAACAAGAAGGAAAGATTGAGCAGATTGAGCCTAACATCAGGACACATAACCAGCAAAGCAGACAGAATGCAAGGAGGGAGCTGTGGCAGTCACGTCCCTCAACCCTTTCATGTGCTGTCTGGCTTTTCCCAGCCGCTGACAGACGGTCCCAATGATCATCTAACCCCAGAAATACACATCCTATCACTTCATCATTCTTCCCCAACATTTCTCCATTTTTCAGGGAAGCAACTGAATATGTCTTTTTAAAATTCTATGTCATGACTCATGGTTCATCATGAAGATTAATTTAATATGATGAGATAGTAAAAAGGAAGCAGAACCAACTAGAATAAAATATTAGAAATCATGGGAATAAAGGAAACAAGTACTGTGTGAGGGACCACTTGTGAGAACCCAGTCATCACAGGAAAAGGACTTACTATGGTTCAAAAGATCTTGAAAGCCTCTGGCCATGTTTCAAGTTTTGCAAGCCTGGGTACTCCAGGGCAACCATTCACATGCAAGACTATAAAAACCCCTGCCCAGTGCACAGGGCTCCACACTTACCCCATCCTACCCATTTGACTTCAGTCAAGTTTTTCAAGCCCTTGATCCTCTCTCTAAGCTCAAAATAAAGATCATTGAAGCACAGACTGTATTTGCAGAATAAAGCAAATATACTAGAAAGCAGTTTATAAATAATACAGGAAGAGCCTTGCACATGAGAACATCTGCTACCTTAAATTAATACCTCAGCACATTCCATAAATTAATACCTCATCACATTTTGAGGCTTGATTTTAGAATTAAAAGCATCATTGCCTGGGATGATGGCTCAGTCAGTAAAGTGCTTGCCTCTTAAGCATGAGGACTCAAGTTTGATCCCTGGAACCCACATAAAAAAGCCAGGCATGGAGGGGTTTACTGTAGAGGTAGAGAAGGATCAAATCCCTGGGGCTCACTTGCCAGCAAGTCTAGACTACTCAGCAACTCAGCAAGCTGCAGGCCAATGAGAGATCCGTTTAAAAAAAAAAAAAAAGGTGAACAACCTGAAGATGTCCTCTGGCTTCCACATGCAAGTGCACACATGGAGAGAGAGAGACAGAGACAGAGAGAGAATTCAAAGGTTCATTCTCTGCAAAAGACATTCCCAGCATCGATAGGAGAAATCAGGGCTCCTGAAAAGTTCCTTTTTCATTCTGGAGGACATAAGGATTGGTGCTCAGTGATGGAATGTTTTCCTGATATTTACAAGACTTTAGGTTCAATCCCCAGTATTGAAGAACATGTAAGAGCTCTCTAAAGTCTTGCAGTGAAAGCTTTAGGAATGTTTCTACAGTCCACTTAAGAGAAGAAACTGTAGAAGTAAACTTCACAACTGAGTTTGTACGAAAATATTGTGTCCGTTACAGGTATTTGTGCCCAGATCGCAATCTAGGACTGCTCAAGATGCCCCACAGTGACATTCTGTTAACCAGCTTGACATACAGAAGCAAGAAAGTCAACACTCTGACATGTAACAATGATAGTAATTTCAACTGACCCCTGCCCTTGCACTTGGGACTGGCTCATCCCAGTGGAGGCAAATACTGTTGAACCATCCTTGCTTTCATGAGTCCTTCTGTGGCTATTAGGTTTTGTTGTCAACATGATCTTTTTAATTATCTTGGGTGGCTCTCTGAGGATGTTCACTGGAAGGCAGCCCTCTCATTAGGGGATAAGATGGAAGGATGCTCAGGGAAGCTAGAAATGAACATCCCTTCCTGGGAGGGCAGTGCAGGAAGGTAGTTCCAGAGACTCAATGAGTAAACAAGTCTGGGAAAGGGTTGCAAGACTCAGCCCTCAGGCATAATAAAGGAGAAGGCATTTTCTTTTTGGCCCCTGTCTGTTTGCTGTTCTCTGTGTGTAGTGTTGGTGATGAGTTTCTTTCTTGACTTTGACCTGTGGGTGAGGGGCAGCCTCTTTCACTGTTATGGAATTTCCCCTGGATCTGCAACTTCAAATAAATCCTTTCCTCCCATAAACTGTGCCTGACTTGGAGATTCATCCAGCAGTGTGGACACCTTCATTACCAAGGGATCACAGTACATATCTTGTCACTGGCCAAAGCAAAAGTTCATAGTGTCCAATGGATAGAGCTATAAGGTCTACATCCATTTTCCATTTTGATGGACCAAGATCACTGCTCCTCTGCTCCAGGTCTCCATCTCTCTACATTCTGTGTGTGGGTGGGCAGGTGCTTGCATGTAATCATGTACGCAAGTCAGAAGGCAACTTTGGATATTGGCCTTTCACGAGTTTGAGTCAGGGTTCAGGGTCTCTCCTTAACATTGTTCACCTTTGCATTAGCCAAGCTAATTCCTGTCTCTGCTTCCCTCCCTGCCCCGGGTGCACTGGGATTACAAACACTAACACTAAAACAAAAATCTGCTCTCCCAAAAATGTCTGAAAGAGCCTCCTCAAACTCTCGGCATCTTTTGTTCAGCCTCTTACCTTCCTTACATTCCAAATCAAGCCTCAGAGATACATGTCCTGATGTCATCGCTCAGACTGTCTGGTCCCTCAAGCCACTGGAATATTGTGTCCACCCACTGCTCACCAGATTTGACTCTACCAAAGGCCACAACATCTGCTTTGGGTCAGGAAAGTCACGTGGGGATACCCCTAGTCTATTCTTTTTTTATAGTCTATTCTTACCTAATCTATCAAGCTGGGAATAGGAGCACATACCTGTAATCCCAGAACCTGGGAGGCCAAGGCAGAGAGATTTCTATAAGTACCAGGCCAGCAAGGGCTTGAGAGCAAGACTCAAAAAAAATGATGCTGGGGGAGATTGCTAAGTTGGTAAAGTACTTACCTTGGAAGCATGAAAACCTGAGTTCAATTCCCAGAACCCATGTTAAGAAAAAAAGAAAAGAAAGATACAAGGAAAAAGAAAGTCAGGTGTAGTGGTACACACATGTAATCCTAGCACTGAGAAGGCGGAAACAGAAGGATCATGGGAGCTCTAGTCAATCAGTCTAGCCTTCTTAATAAGCTTCAGGACAGTTAGAGACCATATCTCAAAAAGGTGGATAATGGCTGAGGAATGACACCTCAGGTTATTCTCTGGCCTCAATACACACAGGCACATGCACACACACACACACACACACACACACACACACACACACACACACACTGCGCAAAAAAAAATTAAAGAAAATTTCATTAATAATACTGCTTTTACCAGCTTGTTCTTTCACAGAAATTGGTAATGTATAAAAGAAGAAATGAACAGAGCTAGGGTGGTAAAGAAGGCCAGAGAGGCCTGGAGAGGAGAGACTGAAGTGAGGAAATTGAGAAGCAGTAGCCACAGAGGGCCAGGAATAGATTTGAAATTGTATAGATATCATGAACAGAATTCATTTCCGGTGTATGAAATATTACAGTAAAGAATCTAATGGCTTTTAAGATGTCAGGCTGGTGACATGTAGCAGATAAGACTTAGTAAGACAAAATGTTGAGACTGAGTCACAAAGGCGCCCTGGCTGTCTCTCCTGAGACCTGTTTGGAATATTGGGTGTTTCTGCCCAAGTTTGTTTGTTTGTTTGTTTTAACCTGTATTGTCAGTGCCCTTGACTTTCATGATACATTCCTTCCTTGTTTTCCTCCATGGTGTTTTACTCTGATGTCCCCTGTTGCCTTTTCTCCCTCTGCCTCTGAAATGGGGGTGCACTAGTCCATGTCCTCCTGTTTGACATCACTTCCCTTATCCAGACCCATGCATCCACTCTTCCTCAACTCCACGCTCCAGAGCCAAATGCCACCTAGTATCCCACAGACAAGTCCCATCCTGCTCCTCACAGCGGAGGGACCAGTGTCCACACTCCACACAATGGTATCAGCAATAGACCACACCCACCTCCACCACCTCATCACCTGTCCCCAGGCTTGTCCTCTCCCAATACAACCTCTTCACTATTGATCAGAACTTTCCAAACCCACAATAGAACCACGTTCACCCCAGCACTAAAGGCTTTCCAGGGCAACTCACACCACTGAACCACATCTGCTTTAAAGTACAGTGAGCACACCTCTATTCTGTTCCTTTGGTCCAAATTGACCAAACTCTCTAGTTCAGATTGTGACATTTGTGACATCACCCTAACATGTCCCCAAAAAGGTACAATTGAACCAACACCCCACTTCTTAGTCCCAACACAATTCCTGGTACACACAGCTCAGCCCCATAAGAATTGCATATATGTCTTTCTTCTCTACTATAATGCCTTCAGCACAGGAAATGTTCTGTCCATGTATTTATATCTCAGCACTCCATTTAGCACATTTTACACAATAAATGCTCACTAAACATTCACTTGGATGGGTTAATAAATATTTACTGTTAAGGACTGAATTGCATTCCCTTGAAAATTAAATGCTGAAGGTCTAACTTCTGGTTCCAAAAAAAAAAATGTGACCTTTCAGGAAATAAGATCTTTGCCAAGTAGTTTGTTAAGAAGAGCTCTTAGTTCTAGGTCACAGGGGCTCCTGGAGCTCCCTAAGCAATACAGCTATTGCAGAGGCTTTGATTGTCCACCAGAAGTAGATGGTAAGTCTTTGTTGCTGAAGACACCACAGGCTTAGGTTACAGAACACTGAGAAATTAAGCTGGAACTTAGCTGGAAGTCTCCCTACTGGCTAGCTGTCATAGTGTTAGAAAGTACTAGATAGCCTACTAGGAGATAAAAGTCATCAACTATCTTACCTAGCAGTTGACCTTGCAAGCTATACAACCAGTCAACCAGGCAAGGATGTGCCCACCAGTACAATAGTGACATGTCTCATAGTGAGGTAACCAGCTGCTTTCTGATTGGATTTGAGGTACACTCCATGGGAGGGAATTCATCTGGTACTGAAAACCTAGTCAAAAGCCTATGGCTGGGAAGGTCCTAGGCCCTGGGGGTGGGTTGGGGAGCTACTCTTGTTAATTGGCTAAATGGATGCTATACCCATCAAAATGCCCTCTAAATATTCATGTTTATGCCCATACATTAGTGTTGCTCTCACTTTGGGTCAGGGAAACTTCTTTTTATGCATGGCAGTGACTAGTGGGTAGACTCAAAACTCAAGAAAGTGCTGAGAAGAAGCAACGCCATCTCTATCACACCCTCTAAAGCTCAGAAAACACTTCAGAAGAGGTGGCAGAAAGAATGCAAGAGCCAGAGGATGGGGTGGAGTGTTTTGTAACACTGTCTTCTGGACATGAAGTGGTCAGTGCATTCATGACTTCATAACTATTTATATCTACACAAGACCTGCACAATACCATCCATCAACATGTCATCATGGGTGATGCAGGAGAGGGGGAAAGACATCATAATCAAAGACAGACTAGTTTGAAAGAAGAGGAGGTTAGTAGGGGGTGGGGAGAAAGGACAAAAGAAAGTAACAGGAGGAGAATATGATAAAAATCCATTGTATACATGTATGAAAATTACCAATAAAAGTGTTTTTAAAGAACTCATCATAGAATAAGATGGGTCCTTGATCCAATATAGCTCTTTTAATTAGAGAATGTTTGGACAAAGACGTCCACAGAGAGCTCCATATGAAGATGACTGCAGAGAAGTGTGAGTCTTCCACAAACTGGTGTCATCAAATATCACCAGCAACCCCCAGAAGTTTGGAGAGAAGTGTCTACAATAGCCATCCTTACACCAATCCATGAGACTCCCTGACTTGAACTCTGGAACTCTAATTTTTTTTAAGCCTCTGAGTTTGCGCTAACTTGATACGATAGTGCTAGCAAACTAATGCATTCATCAATGGAACTGCTACAGGTCACTGCTTGGCTCTCTGCAGTGCCCTCTGCAGCTGCAGACTTCAGTGAAGAACATCTATCCATATATACTCCCTCCTCCTCCAGGAATATTTTGAAAAAAAATAGTTTTACTCCACTAGGTCTTCATGTCTGGGTGCAGGACACTTCAGACAGTGGCCATTACCACTCCTAAGAGAGTGGTTACATTAAAGATACAAAGATCCAGGGACCTTTCTCCACTGTACCACATCCTGCCTCCACCCCACTTGTCTTTGCCACCTTGCCTAGCAGAGACCACCTTCTTTCCTCTGCTCACATCTGCACATGTGCAGCACAAGAAAACATCTCCAAAAGGTATTCTTCCCAAAACCAAAGGTACCCAGCTTAGCTGAGTGAGTTAGGAAGGAAAGAAAACTCAACCTTGGCAGCCACTTCCAGGTCAGATGCAAGTCACCTCCTCCAGTCTCACTTGAAGGTATAGAGCCAGCACCCAGGCAGAGGAGGGAAGGAAAAGGAAAGAGAAAGAAAAAAAGATGGGAGGAGAGAGGGGAAGAGACCTCACTCACTTCCAGCGCTGACTCCCCCAGCGGTTCTGAGTGAAAGACTGGGGTGGAAGTGGTCGGAACATGGCTAGAATTGTCAAAGAGGTTTGGAGGGAACTCAGACCCAGATGTGCAAAACATTACCGCTCAGCATCAGGGTTTCCTGCGGGACCCTCTTCCAGTTCCCTCGCATTCACTCCCCTCCAAGTCGGGCTGAAACACAAGGCTTTCACTGAAGATGACTGTGGCAGGAAGTTCACAGGTTTTCATGTGGAATGATTCCCAGCTAACGCAGGACACTTTCTTGTTAAAATTGTTAAACATTGACTGGTTTCTTAGTGAGTTCTCCTGCTCCAGTGAAAGATGCCTTTTAATTTTTCACTGGTACTGGAACAGACTGGGGCTGCTTCCCCATAAAACAAAAACAAGTAGCATTTGTTCTAAGAATTTTATTGACTATAAACATATATGCAAATATATGCATACATACATATTCTTTCAGAATTAAAAAAATCAGTTGAGAAAACAAAAATGCCAGACCCAGGAACTAGTACTTGCTGAGGAAATACTAAAGACCTCCATGATTCATAAAGCCCTGTGATATCTCAGGATATAATCCCTGGCCCTCATCCCAATTACGGCACTGTGCACAGCCATATTGGTGATCAGAGAACATTGTAATACATAGAAATGGGTAAAAGGTCAAATGTGTCCATCTTTGAGGTGCTCTTGGATGGGTTGTATACACAATGATTATAGGGTCAGCCGATATGGACAGATTTGACCCTTGACATTCCTCTCCAGCCATTACAGGTGAGCAACCCCACAGCAGTAAATGCATGGGGTGTTGCAAAGGCACATACACATGCATACACCACACACATCACGTTACACAAATGCGTGCACACATATGTCTTTGGATGCCAGTTGAAATCTGGTATGCTTATCCTGATTCTCAGGGGTTTTCCCTCTTTTTTCTTCAATGAGGCTCTTCTGCCTTACTCACAAAAATAAAATGTAACAAGGGACCTGGTTGGAACGAGCTGATGTACAGACAGACATTGGGAGAGCAAAGGGAGACAATGTCTAGACCCTGGACAATGTGGAGCAAATACCAGAATGTGGAAAACAAGAGGGAAGAGAGCTTAGAAAATATCCATTGATCAGGATGAGTAAAACCAGATTCCTGGCCTGACTTTTGTGAACACCTAACACATCCTGTGTGTCAGCCACTGTTCTAAGTGCTCCTCGTGTGGTCGTTGGTTGATTCCTCCCTGAATGCCCACAAGATGGATACTAATTCTGCTATATGAAGAAAAGCCCATGGAGTGAAGTTGTCAGCCTGGGCCCCAGGGTAAGTTCATAGACAAAGACAGAATCTGGCTGCATAAGGAGCCCCAGAGTCTACATTCCACACTCCTGCCCAGCCCCAACCCCACACCACAGACATGGCCCAGAGACATGTCAGGAAGAAGGGGAGCCACTGGTACCAACCCTACAGAAAATACTGGGGGCAGAATGTCTCAGATTTCCAAAATGCAGCCTCGATGAAGTTGCATTGGCTAAATCTGAGAGCAGATAGCAAGCCTTTAACAGAGGAGGAAGGTCATGATGAAAGTTGGTTTAAACAAATAAAATTTCTCTCCATGGAACCAATAATAGCTAAGGAGATCCCAAGACTTGAGATTTGCACAAGAAAGCAAAGCCATTCTGTCCAGCCTGAGAACACAGCAAGCTATGAAACTAATGATGGTTGATGAACAGTTACGATGGGTGAGGAGCGTTGGAA
>PVHP010009834.1:0-49298 GCA_004024765.1 Zapus hudsonius | reverse complement strand
CTCCCCCCTCCACTGGATAACCTGCTCCATGGGTCGTCTGGATCAGTCCTTGTGACAGGGGACCATGGATAGCCTAGTATTCAGCCAGGTTCTCCTGGCCATGCCTCTGGATAATCTCCCCCACCACGGCTCTCACAATCTTTCCGCCCCCTCTTCTGCATAGTTCCCTGAGTCGTGGTGGACGAGTATTAAGGTTGCTTTAAGGTTGTGAGCTTAGGGGTCTTTGTGTTGAAAATTGTTGGTTTCTGTCTCACTGGCTTATCCTGTGTTGATTGAATGGCTGTGGCTGTTGGCCCCTTGTTCATCCCGTCATTCTCTGCGGGGTTCCATTTGGATCCTCCACGATATGACTGTGGTGGCTCCTCTCTTGCCAGGATCTCAGCTATTGGCCTATGGTCGGTTGGTAGGGTTAGATGGGCCCCAGCTCTCTCGCTGCATCCTGAAAAATAAAAACACAATCTCCCTCGGAGAGTGAGATCAGTGTAGGATAGCAAATATACACAATTCTGGATTACTTAGATTCTATTTTTAGTAGCCTCCCTGTCCCATACTCGCTCCCATAGTGCATCTTGTTTTGGGATCCCAAGAGTACGGGATCTGGTGCCTATCGCCCTGAATCCCTAGTTCCAGACAAGGGGTCTCCCTCACTAAGTGGAAAATTGGCCGAATTTGAAAGCTGTTGATTGTCTCCCCCAGGCCCAGGCTCCTCCATTGCACAAGTGCTCCTTTCTTGGTTCGCTGTTCCCTCCCAGTAGGAGGTGTGGTGAGCCTACTCATGACCACAGATTGTGTTTCGTGTCAGTGGTTTCTGTTTATTCCAGCTGTCGTTGATCAGTTTTAATTTTCTTTTTTATGATTGTTTTAGGAATCTTGAATTCCTTGGTATTCCATATGTATTTAGGATAAATTTCTCCATTTATGTCAAAACCAAGCCTCTCTCTCTCTCTCTCTTGCACACACCCCCATTAGGCTTTTGAGATTTCATTGAATCTGTGTTGCTTTGGTTAGGACTGCCATCTTAACAATATCGCCTCCAATCCATGAATGCTGGATGTCTTCCTATCCTGTCTTCTTATTTTTAGCAGCTAGTGGTGCTTGCACCTGGTTTGGCCATTTGAAAGTGGTTTAGAAGGCTCTTGTGGTCTGGAAATGGTGAGTTTTGCTTGCTTAGTGAATGCAGATACTATCAGCCTCAACTGCGATGATGTACCGGTATGGTTAAAAGTAGGTGGTTACAGAGGTGTATGTGGACTGTTCTCATGCAGGCCAGGTGGTAATTTCCTTCTCCTCACCATAGCAAGTGCTGCTTTCCACAGTCTGATAAGTTAATAAGGAGGGAAGGGACCAGAGCTGTTACAGCATATGCAGTTTCAGACAAGACATCACTCCCCTTGGAGCGGGGCACACTTTTAATCCCAGCACTCAGGAGGCAGATGCAGGAGGAGCCTAGTGAGATCTATGCCACCCTGAGACTACATAGTGAATTCTAGGTCAGCCTGGGCTAGAATGAGACCCTACCTTAAAAAAATAATAATTTTCTTTAAAAAGGAGAAGGATGGAGGCTTTAGAATTATTTAGGTAGAAGACCCGTCCTATCTCTATATAGGAAATGCCTGACACCTGTGAACAGTGTCATTATGAGAACCACAGTGATGGGTGACCAGGTCTTAGCTTTTTACTGACCTTCTATTTTCTGTGCTTGTACCCTCAGATCCTGATTATGGCTCCTCAGGGCCTGTCTTCATCTAGGATGACTCCCCTGGGAATGCTGCTAGGGCTGCTGACAGCCTCCTGCTTTACCTTCTGCCTTAGTTGTCAGAACCAAGTGAGTATCTTATTGTAAATAGGAGTCACCAGAATGAGGCCCGAGAAAGCTGCCCTGTCACCAGAGCCACAGTGGGGAGGGGATGGGATTGGCTTTTATTTTTCTTGCTTGGGGTAATATGTTTTTTTTTTTTTTAAACTCTATTTCCAAGTCCTTTATCCTCTGTTTAAAGCTCATGGCACAGTTCCCTTTTTGGGAATAAATGATGATGATGACTAATAATGGAAAGCTTCCATGCTCCAAGCATTGTATTAAGGGTTTTATATGCATTCTTTGTGTGTGTGGTGGGGTAGGGTGTGATGTGTGTGGTGTGTACATATGTATGTGCTGATGTGGTGTTCCATGCTTGTGCCTTCAGCAGCCAGAGAAAACCCTTCAATGTTTCTGTCCATTGCTTGTCCACCTGTTTACCTTGAAACAGTCCCCCCCACCCACTGGTTCTGGAGCTTTGGTATTTGTGCAAGGCCCGGAGATTGTCCTGTTTCTGCTTCCCACAGGACTGGGGTCACAGATATGCATGGCTACGCTCAGCTCTCAATGTGGGTCTGTTCTATGGGTGCTTCGGATTCGAACTCAAGTGGTCTCAGGCCTATCATGCTTACGCAGAAAGTACTCTTAACCACTGAGCCATCTTTAGCCCCATATGTATTATTTAATCCTCCCAACTGTGTGAAGTGACTATAATTATTACCCTGATTCTGAAAAGGGAGAGACTTAGTGTAAGCGACTCTCAAGTAACTTGACCAAAATCATACAACCAGTTTGAGACAGAGGTAGGAAGGTCAAATTCTCCCAGGAGCTGGGTGCCTCTGTGGAGGGCACCAGTCTCAAGTAAGACTTTCCTCTCTTCTCCTTTGTTCTTGTACTTTCTCAGTCTGTCCATGTCTTCCTTTCTTCTCCTTTTATTCTCTGATCTTTCCAGGCCTTCATTTCACTTAGACCTTGTTGCTCAGGGATTTGGTGTTTGTCACAGACAGGAGAACATTGCCCAAAGAAGCCTCGCCTGGCTGCAGCACTCTAAACCTGCTGGCCTTGTTATCCTGGTCTGTTCTAGCAACAGCCTGCCCTTGACCAGCTCCTCTATCTTTCCTTTCCCTTCCCTTGAGAAGCCCAGTCAGTTCCCTGACAGTTTAACCCTCCCTGGTCACCTTTCATAACCCTCAGGGCTCTCACTAAATGTTGGGTAAAGCACTAAAGGCTTTGGAACTGGAGGCCCTTGAAGTGCAAATGACAATTGTGATGAATTTAATAACAATCCAGCTCAGCCAAGGTTCACCTCTGGCTCATGGCAAGTTTCCACTGGTTCTCTGAAGTCATTTGTTTTCTCTCTGCCTTTCTTCCCACTTTGTGGCGCAAGAGAGAGCATATGACTAGGAGTCACGAATCCTTTTGAGCTTTAATATTAGTTCTCTAAGATCTTATTGGTGCCGCTGTTTTTCTTCTTCCCTCTTTTCCTTTCCCCCCCCCCTCTGCATCTTCAAGGACAATGAGAATAGAATCCCAGGGCTCCTCAGGGTAGGGCTGGCTACAATATGATGTTGGGGCTTTGACATGGTTTGGTGGTGAAATGGTTCAGAAAAGCACCTGAGAGTCGTTAGGGGTCAAGAATGTGTCCCTTTCTCAACTTACATCTCATGAGGATCCCTATATCCCCAAATGAGAGCTTTTGCAGATGCACGATTGACCCAAGCATGCTGATGAATTTACTTAACATGTTAGTAAGTCCCTTCTGGATAATAGTCCAACCAAATAGATGAGTGTTCAGGACTATATATTAGTTCTATTGAGACTAGTCTCAGAAACTGTTAATATATAGCAGCTGCTTTTATAATGTCTGTTCCTAGGCTGCATCCACTTGTCATATCCTTCATTATGTGCTGTGAGCAAGTAGGAGTTTTTCTCCTGTAACATTAAAAATTGCTGCCCTGATAACATTTAGAATCCAAATTACAAAGCAAGCCTCCTTCATAGTAGCCAAAATGGGGTTGGGTGAGGGGACTTAGGAGTCTTTTTTCAGAGCCTGGAGCCAAGGCAAGTTCTTCTGATTACTTGGAATTGGCCAAAGTTGTTTGTTCTGGTTAATGGCCACCCAGGACAGGGTGGCTGTGTATATCAATATGACCTGGAGACATCTTCTCTCCCCAGCTTCTGCTGTGGTACTTCCTGGAATGCTACATCTTAGTGGTGTGTGCACTGGACTGTGGTTGTGGGAGATCACGGAGCCCTCTGTTTGATCCCTTTTGTCCCTCTGCTTTGGTAGTAGGATCACATCTGAGGTTTTATTTTCTCATCTGTAAGATTAATTTCCTCTTAAGGTTTTAGAGCAGATTAAATGTATTACATAGATAAAGCACTTAGTATTGGGATTGGCACTGTATAGCTAATGTATGTCAGGTGCCGTTTTTAGTATGGGAATGGCTGTTTCAGTGGTTTAATTTGCAGCTGTATCAGGCAGGCTCCTGTCCCACTATGTTGCCCTGGCAGTCTGCTTGTCACAGTGTCTATCAGCCTGTGGTGAAGATTCATTCCTTCTTGTGGATCTTGAAATTTTTAGCTTTTAAGGCTGTCTTTTTAAGGCTGTTTTTCTGTTTAAACAGAAGGAAGTGTGATTTCGTAAGCTGTTTGTCAGGTAACACCTTAGCTGGGGTTTCTTGCCAGTCAGTTGAAACGTTGATAGAGTGAGATTGATGGGGAAGAGAGTGCTGGTGACAGTGTGAGAGGCCGGGAGGAGGGGTCAGAGCACAGGATTCACTTTAGAGATGAGCCAGGGCAGCGCCTCTCCCACCTTTCGGGCTCTCTGCCTATGTAGAGTGAGGTTAGCTTCGTTTATCTTTCCTCTGAGATTGTGGTCTCACCTGGCCCTTGGAAGTCTTAGTTTGGGAAAAGAGATGCACTGGTTAAGGTGGTTAGGATGCAGAAAGGTGTTCTCATTGTCCCGCTTCTGTTTTGCTCAGCATCCAGTATTCAATTGTTGGAACATTTGACAGAGAAACACAAAAGTGAGTCTGAATTCACACATGGGCTTTGGACCTGTGCTACCCTGAATTTACATCTCTGCTCTGCTTTGCCGAGCAGTGTGATTTTGAACAGGCCCTGGACCTGTTCTCATCTGTAAAATGGGAATGATAATCTGTACAAGTGAGGTGTTTAACCAGGGCCTAGCCTCTGGTCAGGGCTTCATAATGGAGGCATCTGTGAGCATTCTAACCCCCTCTGTATGATGCTGCTTTCCTCAGAACCTCTTGTGGAACTCCCCTTTTGTACTGACCAGCTGTGGGATATTGGTATCACTATGGGTGCTTTCGAGACCTCCTTGGCTTTAGGATAGCCAGATATGAGCTAGGAAAATGTCTAGTCATTCAGCACGAGATCTGGTGAACAGTGCTCTAACTGAACAGGAGAACATGAGTTTTGTATAACTCATTAAAATTTGAAATGTCTAAAATGAAAACTGATTCAAAGACAATACCAAGAAAAGGAATAACAACAACAAAAATCTCAGAGCAGTGACAGATTGTGGGAAAGTGTTTGGCTTCTCTGGGACTCATTGGTCAGCTTGTGTCTTTCTTTCAGTGTCTGTCTATATCTGTCTATCTGTTAGTCATCTATCGTGTGTGTAGAGATGTGTGTGACATATGCTTATGTATGTGTGTCTGCAGATGCTTGTGCCCCATGGACGTGGATATGGAGGCCAGAGGAGAACGTTCAGCATTGACTCTGCTCTTATCTTTCATCCATGTATTTCTTTCCTTGAGACCAGGTTGGGGTCACTCCCCCAATCTAGAGCTGCTGTTGGTTGATGAACCCTGGTGATTTTCCAGTCTCTTCCCCACTTCCTGTGGACTAGAGTTACAGGTGTACATGGCCATGCCTAACTTTTTTTTTCCCTCTTGTGTATGTGTGTCCTGTGTGGTGTGTGGTGTATGCATGTGTATGTGTGTACTGTGTGGTGTGGGGTGTATGTGTGTGTGTGTGTATACTGTGTGGTGTGTGTGGTGTATTCATGTGTACATGTGTGTACTGTGTGGTGTGTGTGGTGTATGCATGTGTATTGTGTGGTGTGTACTGTGTGGTATGTGTGGTATATGCATGTGTATGCGTGTACTGTGTGGTATGTGTGGTGTATGCATGTGTATGTGTGTACTATGTGGTGTGTGTGGTGTATGCATGTGTATGTGCCCATGTGGTGCCCATGTGCTTGCTGGAGGTAGGACACAGTTGCCTGCAGTGGCTGGAAGGGGAAATTGGGTATCCTTCTCCATATTTTAGATTTTTAATTTTATTTAATTTTTTTTTGTTTTTTTGAGATAGGATCTTGCTCTATCCCAGGCTGACCTGGAATTTACCATGTAGTCTCAGGGTGGTCTCAAACTCATGGCGATCCTCCTATCTTGCCTCCTGAGTGCTGAGATAAGAGGTGTGCACCACCATTCTAGGCTGATCCTGGAGCTTGTTAATGAGCTCCAGCAGTTCCCAGGTCTCTGCTCCTCTATGGGACTGCCCAGCTGTTTATCGTGGGTTATGGAGATTCTAAGTCGGGCAGTCTCAGGCCCCATCATGCCCTCATTTTATTTAGGAAGCTGCTCAGTCATCTCTCCAGTCCCATGCCCAGATTCCTATGTGAGTTCTGAGGAGTCAAAAACCACAGCCTGGGCTCTGATAACTTATGCTTCTCGATCATGGGATGAACTTTTTAGCTTCTGCAAAGAGTAAGAATATGTGATAGTTGTCTTTCTAGGCCTGACTTTTTTTCCTGCCACAGTATTTCTCAGTCCTATCTTTACTACTAAATAAAATTCCATTGTGTATATGTAGATTGTTATACTCATTTATATTCCTACCAGCAAAATGTGAATTCTAATTTATCTGAATTCTCACTAGCATGTGTGTGTGTGTGTGTGTGTGTGTGTGTGTGTGTGTGTGATTTTCATAGTAGCCATTCTAACTGGATGAAATGACAACTCACTGGGTTTTTGCATTTCTGTGATTAGTGATGTTGAGCATTTTTTTTAATATACTGTCTTGAGATTGTCTATTCAGGGAGCTGGGGAGATGGTTCAGTGTGTAAGAGTGCTTCCTGGAACATGAGGACCTGGGCTTGATCCCAGTACTCACATAAAAGCTTAGTGTGGCCATGCATGCTTGTAACCCCAGCTCTGCTGGAGGGTAGAGAGGAGGATCTCTGGTACTTGCTGTTTAGCAAGTCCAACTGAAAAACAGTCAGCTCAGAGACTCTGTCTCAGGGAACAAGGCAGAAGAGTCTGCCTCTGGCCTCTGCACACATCCTCACAGGGCACACATGCATATACATGTATACACCACACATTTATCCTGACAAGAGACATATGTCTATCCAGGTCATTTGCACCACTTTGTACAACTGGCTTTATGTGGGTACTGTGGGATTGAACTAGGATCCTTAGGCTTTGCAGGCAAGTGTATTAACCACTGTGCCATCTCTCCAGCCCTAATCTATTCTTGATGCTGCCCACTCCATTGTTTCCTTTGCTGGGCAAACGCCTTTTCTTAAAAAATATTATGTATTTGAGAGAGGGAGGGAGAGGGAGAGGGAGAGAGAGAGAAAAAAAAAGAAAAAGAAAAAGAAAAAGTAAGTATGGGTGAGCAAGAGCTTCCTACCACTGCAAATGAACTCCGGATGCATGTGCCACTTTGTGGGAAATTTAACCCAGGCCATCAGACTTTGCAAGCTAGTGCCTTTAACCATTGAGACATCTCTCCAGCCCCCCCCCCCCAAAGCCTTTTTTAGTTTGTAATTCTAGTTGTCGAGTTTTGTGCCTTTGAGATCATAGCCAAAAACTTTTTTCTCAGACCAGTGTCCTGAAGCATTTCCTCTTAAGTTTTCTTCTAGTAGCTTCCTTTAATTGCCCCTTCTCCCTTTTTGGAGATGGGGGGTCTCATGTAGCCCAGACTGGCCTCAGGCTCACTATGTTGATTGATTTTCAGTTGCTTTTTATATATGAGATAAGGTTTAGTTTCTTAGTCCTTAGTACAGATATCCAGTTTTCTCAGCATTATTTTTTAAAAAAATTACTTATCGGCAGTTTTGGTACATGTATATAATGTATTTTGATAGTATCTACCTCCCATTACCTTCCACCCCTCCCACCGAACCCCTCTGTCATGGTTTGATCCAGGTGTCCCCCACAAACAAATGAATGTGTTCTGATAGATCCATCCTCAGCTGATGGCAATTCAGGAATTAGAACCTCACTAGAGCTGTGTTATTGGGGTGGACTTATGGGGGTTATAAGCCAGCTCCCCCTTGCCAGTATTTGGCACACCTTCCTGCTGCTGTTTGCAGTGCTGTGGCAGAGGTGATGTCCAGCCCTCTGCTCATGCCATCGTTTTCCCTGCCAGGATGGAGTCTCCCCTTGAGTCCGTAAGCCAAATAAACCCATTCCTCCACAAGCTGCTTTTGTTTGGGTTCTTCCTGCGCAGCAACTAGAAAGCTGACTACAATGGTTGGGGTGCTTTAAGTCCTGCCATATCAGAGGGATTAGGGGGGTTAATATCTGAACTGTTATTATTAGTTTGGTGTTGCTTATTGTATTAGTCAGGGTTCTCTAGAGGAAACAGAGTTGATAGAATGGATTACAATAAAAGGGAATTTATTGGAATAGCTTATGACAGTCCAATAGTAGCAGTCTGTAGGCCCACAGGTGCTGTTCAGTAGCTGTTCAGTGTTGGGGGTGAAAGCTTTTTGGGGGCCTTTGGAGGCACACTCTGGCTTAGTCTTGGATGGTACCTGACAGCCTGCCAAGAGGGGCTTGGCTTAATGAATTTCAGGAGGTAGTCCTGATTAGGCTATTTGCACATCATGCTCACAGGTTCTTATCATAGACCAATAAATAGCTCCCTGATTGGCAAGGAGCTCTATATATATATTCTGTAGCATATGAGCAATGAGGTATGAGGTATGAGCAAGGAGGTATGAGCAATGAGATCTGAGAGAGCAATAAAGAGAGAATGCGCATTCTTACGCCCATACGTGGTGTATGTGTGTTTGTGTGTGTGTGTGTGTGTTTTATCATTGCCCCCGCGGGCTGTGGGCAGTGACAAGTGGTGCCGAAACCTGGGAAACGAAAGGGAAACGGAAGTTTAAACGAAAAGGAAACAAGAGGATCCATAAAATTAACCTAGGTAAGAGAGGTAAAAGGTCCGTGGTAAAAGCGACGGTCGTGAGGTTTGCTGAGAGGGCAGCTAAGGTTCAAGGTAGAAGCGATGAGATTAAAGTACACTAAGAGTGGCAAAAATAGAGAATAAAAGTTCACTAGAAGTGATTATGAAAAGGTTCACTGAAAGTGGCCAAGAGGAAGTGAGGCATGCCGAGAGAGTGACTGAGGTTTGAAGTGAAGTGTCTAGAAGGGTCACTAAGAGTGGCTGAGGTTCGAGATAGAGTGAGAAAGATGGGCCCGTATGGAGAACCTTGGAATTCCTTAGTTTTTTTTTTTTCTTTTCTCTGAGATGCAAATTCAGCCCCAGACAACTGTCAAGGTCACAGGACCCAATGCTCAGAGCACTGTGCTTAGGTCAGGAGGTCAGGCTTGGAGGTCTGAGAAATTTATAAGGCTTTTTCTCTGTCTATGGATTTGGTACAAGGAAATCTTTGGTTTGGGTTATAAAATGTCTGCTAATTATATACAAAAAAGATATTTTTCAATCAGTCTAAAATGCAGTTTTCCACCTTGCCAGAATTCCAAGCCTTGGGCTGACAATGGAATAACTTAAGCAAGGCCGAACCCCAGGGAGAGTTAGCCCCAGGGAGTACAGCCTTTTGTTTGAAGGGAAAGCCCTACAGGCTAAATTCAATTGATTTGATTTCTAGTCAATTTGTGATAGATTTGGTTTCAGGTCAATTTATAAAGATTTTTCCTCTATAAAAGCCTTATAACATATGAGACAGAGCAGAGACAGGAGGATGACAAAATGCTTAATTGGCTAATAAAAATTTCCTCATTCTGGGTTGTTGAAGACAACCCTAATTCTTCCTAATTCTATCATGCTTGAATTTTAACTATGATACAGATTTCTTTCTTCTCAGGTTAACCTCGATCAGTTTTGAAAATTCTACCAATGGGAACATTGCCATATGTATCCAAAAGTTTCAAGTTAACATTCTAAAATAAGTAAATGTGAATGCAGCTTGTCTCAGAGATCATTATGTTTTGCATATACTATTTTAAAGTGTACAACATGAAATTATTAGCAGGAGATATCTTATAAACTCCATAAATATGTGCTAATACTATATGGGTTGTCAGTTCTCCAAAAATATATTTATAGAGGTGTTACATACGAGAAATGCCTGTGGTTTCTCTGAATTCTATAAGGTATAAAAAACTAAAATATAGTAAAGATAAATATGTGTTGGATGTCAATTTTCCTATGAAAGCAATTACTAGGGCTCATGGACTTAACAAAAGAAAGAGCATACACTTTTGTGCTCCACTGGCTTTTGACTATAGGACAAGAGCTCTTCCTATTGCCAAATCCCAGAAATGGACATATTTTCCAATACTTCCTCATAAGTCCGTCTGGCCAACGGGTTTATGACGAATGAAAAGGAAATAAATATACAAGGAGAATTATATCTTCCTAGCATTGCTAAAGTCCATGATTGCATAAGTAAACTGAGTCAAAGAAAAAGACATGTTTCTTTTCTCATCTGTTGCTCAATGGTTAGAGACATTGTCTGCTATAAGTACTATATGTTTTCTGCTTGCTTATAAATTAAAAAGAAGGGGGAGAATGCCCCTAGAAAGTGTCTTTCTTAATTTTGGGGTTTTTGCAAAAGGATTAGTCATGGCAAATTATAAAAGAAATGATTCTGTAGCTTAAGTTTTTATAAAATAGAGTACAGGTGTTCTTTTGCTTAGGCTAACCACTGCTACCACTGGACCTGATCACTCCAGTTACAGCCGTTGACTCAGTGACTAAATTGTTTATGAATTAAGAAATGCACAAGGGGAATTCTTGGGGGTACTCACCCAGATTAGCTATGTTTCTTTATTTGCTTACTGGTATTGATTTTCTAGGGTGGGTTCTCACATCAAAGAGCATTGTGAGTTTTAAGGAGATGGTTCTATTTGTTTATGCTAATACTACCAGGTGGTCATCATTTGACTTGTAAGGTTTAATTTCAGTCATTGTGGCTTCTATCTTCCTATCAGATAAATGTGTTGGAATAACTTAATTAAGCTAACAACATTGGTTGTCACAGGTTTTCCTTTTCAAAAATTTGACAGGATTGCACACTGCTTTGCTTTGTTGCGGATGATCGTAGAGTTTCCATCTAAGATATTATTTCAACAATTGTCTTATTTTGTGTGCTTGAACTAACTCTTTTAGACATTCCCTACTCCATAGTACAAGTTTAGAATGCTATTACTGCAGATACCTCAATATATTTCAGTTCCTGTGGACGTCGGTTCTCCTCATACATCAATTGCAATTCATAAAATGAGAGATTTTTGAATAACTTCTTCATCATTACTGCAATAGCTGTTTCAGCTGTGACGGCTACTATGGCTGCTGTTGCTTTTGCTACTTCAGTTTCTATAGCACAGACTCTCAATAATCTTTTTCTGCGGCTGCCCAAGCTCTGAACATCCAGAATCAACTAAATGGACAATTTAAAACTGGATTTATGATTCTTGATCAGCGAATTGTTCCTGTGCAGGAACGACTTGGTATCGTTGGACAATTAATGACATTGTGATGCGTTCGTTCTATTGTATTCGTTCTATTGTGGGACTTCGTATAATTGATGTTTTGTAGCAAAAATGTCTAGACAGCTGTCATATATGTTAACTAGTCATTGGACTTATGAGTTTAATCTTTATTGCTAATTTATGAATTTAATAATCTAACCTAATCCTTATTGCTAAAGTGCATATCCCAACTATAGCATCTACGATGAGAACTCTTGGTCTGATGTGCATTAACGCTTTGCCAATCTCAGATGCGCCAACGACTGCAGGCACAGCTAATTAAGCAAGCCATGGCAGCAATGGGTGACCGATCCTCCCCCCATATATGGCTTAAAATGCTGGATTGGTAGTCAGAGACGGGTAAGATCCATGGAAATACATATCAACCTAAGACAGGGTTCTGACGCTTGGAGGTCAGAATTCCAATGACGGGTAAGAGTGTAATTTGCCATGGACAACCTAAGACAGACATGATCCTGAGCCATTTTTTAATAAAAGGGGGATATGTCAGGGGTGAAAGCTTTTGGGGGCCTTTGGAGGCACACCTGGCTTAGTCTTGGATGGTACCTGACAGCCTGCCAAGAGGGGCTTGGCTTAATGAGTTTCAGGAGGTAGTCCTGATTAGGCTATTTGCACATCATACTCACAGGTTCTTATCATAGACCAATAAATAGCTCCCTAATTGGCAAGGAGCTCTATATATATATTCTGTAGCATATGAGCAATGAGGTATGAGGTATGAGCAATGAGATCTGAGAGAGCAATAAAGAGAGAATGCGCATTCTTACGCCCATACGTGGCGTATGTGTGTGTGTGTTTTATCATTGCCCCCGCGGGCGGTGGGCAGTGACAGTTCAGTCCACGTAGATGGATGTCTCAGCAGTCCCAATCCAGCCCTGAAGGCCTGATGGTTTCCTGGGGAGCGGCGGCTGACAGTCCATGATGTGAGGCCAAGGAAACTGGGTTCCGATGTCCAGGAAGGATAGGAGAGCAGGATGCGAGTGCAAGTCACAAACAAGCACCAGCAGCCAGGGGAGGAAGAGCATCTCCTTCCCCCTAAGCTTCCTTATATTAGTCTCCTTCTGGAAGGCCCACCCAGGATTACTATGGATTAGCTCAAATTGACAAATTTAACCAGAACAAGTCTTCTCCAAAATCCCAAAAGGAATTTGTCAATCCTTCCTGCAGGCAAACTCAGAGACCCGCCCAAGATTATTATGGATTAGATCAAATTGACAAACTTAACCATCACACCCTCCTTTCCAACTTCTCTCACTTCTACTTTCATGTCTTTGTGTGTGTGTGACCCACTGAATCTCCTTAGGGTTGCTTCTAGAGCATGGGTGCAGGTGGAGTGTGGGCAGCTTACCAGTGGCTACCTCACTGAAGAATATGTCTCCTAGAAACTGTTAACTCCAGCAGTCCCTCAGGGAGGGACGGGGACTTGGAAAGCTCCTCCAGCATCTGTGATGGAGTGGTGATTGGCCCATTCTCATGCAGGCCGTAGGACTTTAGGCCAGGCTGGGCACATAGCGTATGCCTATAGTTTCAGCTACTCTGAAGGCTGAAGCAGGAGAATCACTTGAACCCGCCAGTTCAAGAATATCTTAAAAGCATGCAAATACAAACATGGAAATGCATGAATTTAGTTCTGGTTTGCTATTCTTTTAATTTGTCTATGTTTCTGTTTTGGTTATATATTTATTTCTATCTAATCAATATATTTTGTGTGTGTGTGTGTGTGTGTGTGTGTGTGTGTGTGTGTGTGTGCATGCATGAGTGTTCCCCATGTGCATACATACAGAGGCCAGGGGAGAACATTGGGTATCCTTTTCTTATTGTTCATCTGGGTATTTCCTTGAGATGGGCTTTCCCTCGTCAATCCTGAGCTCCAGTCTCTGCCCCTTGCAGACTGAGTGTTGTAGATGTGCACACCCAACTTTTTTTTTTTTTTAAGCAAAGACATTTATTGAAAAAAAAATGTTGGAAAAGGCCCAAAGTTTCATGGTAATCATACTTAGGATTTCTGCCAGTGTACAGGAGAAAGAAAGGGAGAAAGGAAATATTAAACTTTTCGGGTTAGAACTCAGAAAAGTGTGCAGGCTTAGCAGTAGGAGCCTGTAAGAGCAATGGCCAGCTCCCAGTTTTTGACCTGGATTCTGGGAAATCAAACTTGGTGGTCTCCAGCCAGAGGAGGCCCTCACACTCAGGTGACAAGTGTCTTAACTGCTGAGCCATCTCCTCAGCTCACCATAGTTTTATAGTGTGTTTTAAAGTCATATATTGTGCTACTTCCAGATTTTTTGTTTGAATTGTTACAAGTTTTTGCCTGTGTGGCATGTGCACATATATATAAGCATGTTCCTAATGTGTGGATGAAGATGTGTGTGAGTGTACGTGCACATGTGCCATGTGGAAGCCAGGGGTAGACAGTGGGTGTCTTCCTCAGTCACTCTCCACCTTATTTTTTCGGACAGTCTCTCTCTGAACCTGGAGCTCATTGATATGGCTTGTCTAACCAGCAGACCCTGGGGGTCCTCTGTCTCTGAGATTTTAGGTGTATTCTACCATACCCAGCTTTTACATGAGTTCTGGAGCTCTGAATTTGGGTTCTCATACTTGCACAGCACTTAACTGACTGAGATCAGCTCCCCAGTCCTCCCCCTCCCCCCGCCAGCTCTTTGAGACAAATTCTTATGTCACCCAGGTTGGCCTCCAACTCCCTGTGTACCTGAGGATGACTTGGACTTCTGTTTCCTTTCTTCACTGCCCTATAGGTTTGTGCCACCATGTCCAGTTAATGCAGAGCTTGTGTTCAAATTTAGGGCTTTGTATTCTAGGCAAATACTCTGCCAATTGAGTTACATTCCTTGTTTCTACCACCTTCTTTTTTTTTTTTTTTTGGTTTTTCGAGGTAGGGTCTCGCTCTAGTCCAGGCTGATCTGGAATTCACTATGTAGTCTCAAGGTGGCCTTGAACTCATGGCAATCCTCCTACCTCTGCCTCCTGAGTGCTGGGATTAAAGGCGTGCCAGCTCCACCTTTCTTCTTATTCAGGAGTGCTTTGTCTGAATCTTTTGTGGTTCCACACAAATTTTAGCATTAAAAAAATCTATAAAATTGCCTCAAACATGTAGATCATTTGTGGACATTGTTTTTGCTTGTGTGCACGTGTGTTTTGTGTGTGGTGTATACAGGTGTGTGAGGTCTCATATGCCTGTCTGCAGTAGGAATCACCCTGCCGGTGGTGGTCAGAGTAGAACTATGGATGTCTGCTCCATTGTTATTCTGCCTGAATTTTGTTTTGATCTGGAGTCTCTTTTTACTGCCTCCAGAGTTGGGGGGGGTCCTTCAATGTCCCTGCTCCCCTGCAGGATTGGAGTTACACAGGTGTGTGGCCATGCCCAGCTATCTTGTATTGGGTCTGGAGAGTTGAATGTGACGGTCTCTAACCCCCCCCCCTCCCAGGTCCTCATGCTTGAGCGGGAAGCACACCTAACAGCTGAGCCATCTCTCCAGCCTTTTTTTTCTTTTTCTTTCCTGGAGTTAGAGTTACTTATTCTAGGCCAGGCTGACTTGGAACTCATTCTGTAGCCCAGGCTGGCCTCAAACTCATAGTGATCCTTCTACCTCAACCTCCTGAGGTGCCACCATGCCTGGTGTAATCTTTGAGCATGGGATGGCTTTCCATTTCAGAGAAGTTCTGTTTCTTTCATCAGTGCTGTGTAATTTTTATTCTAGAGATCCTTTGCCACCTTGGATTAATTCATTCCTAGGTGTTTTTCACAAGCGTGCTTGCACACGTTATAGTTTCTGTGAATGGAATTGCTTTTATTGCCAAGAGTTTTGTCATTGGTGTATAAACAGATGTCTTACTTTTGTATATTGATTTTTACATTCTACAACTTGAATTTGCTTTCAGATCTAGCAGTTTACTTTTTTCCTTTTTAAAAAAGTTTTTATAAGCTATTTTTATACTGTACATGTTGTATTTTGATCATAGCCCTCCTCTTACTATTCTCCCCCTCAAATAAAATATTTTTATAAAACTATAAAAGACAAGTAAGATCACCATAAGGGGATGAATTCAACAAGCAGAAATAACAGTTGTAAATGTATATGCACCATTACTAGAGCACCCAATGGAACAAAGCAAGCGCTGTTAGATCTAAAAGGAGTGGCTGGCTATTTTGACACTCCACTTTCATCAAAGGACTGATCATCCAGAGACAATCAACCAACAAAGAAACATTGAAGTTGAACTGTACTGCAAGCTAAATAGACTAACAGATATTTATAGAACATTTTATATAACAGCTGCAGGATTACACGTTCTTCTCAGTACATAGAACATTCTTTAGGATAGACTATATCTTAAGCAAAAAAACAGGTCCCAAGAAAAAAAATCTAAAAACTGGACTTTCATGTTATATATATATTCTATTACTCTCTCCTGTTCTACCCCTTTAGACCTCTTCCTTCCCTATCCTATATGGTTTGTCTTACATTATATATATATATGTACATGTATATGCATATGCACATTTATACATATCCACACATATACGTATATATAAATTTAAATCTAGATTCCACATTTCTACATGGAGGGAGGAGGGGTGCTATTAAGACTCCTGAGGCAAACAAATATAGGAAAACTGAAACTGACATGATCACAAGACCCATGTTCAAGGTTAAGCCTTAAACAACTGCTGTGCAGACGAGAAGGGAGGCTCTCTGATCAGCTCAGCCACCTGCAAGTAAAGCAGTGTGCTCCAAAGGCAGTTTCCCTGAGTCATCACCTATGCTGGGGTGGGTAGATGCAGCTAGCTGCCTTTGAGTCATCTGTGATCCTGTAAGCAACCCCTTGCCCTTGCTCTGTAAGTAACATCAATAACCTTAGACTTGGGCAGGATTGTGCTTTGGTCTGTCATCTGAGCCCTAGGTGAAGACATGTGTGTTTGCATCTCTCCAGGGAAAATGTTTCATACAACACATGGTATTTGTCTTTCCAAGTCTTACTTATTTATTTAACAAGATAGCTCCAGTTCCATCCATTTTCCTTCAAAATATTTATTATTAATTTTTGGTTTGTTTCTTTGTTTTTTTGAGGTAGGGTCTCCCTCTAGCCCAGGCTGACTTGGAATTCATTCTGTAGTCCTAGGCTGACCTTGAACTCACAGTAATCCTCCTACATCTGCCCCCCAAGTGCTGGGATTAAAGGCGTGCACCACCACACCAGGCTTCTTTTTTTTTTTTTTCAAAATTTATTTATTTATTTGGTGGGGGGGGGGGCACACCAGAGCCTCTTTCCACCATAGACAAACTCCAGATGCATGAGCCACTTGGTGCTTCTGGCTTTATTAAGGTACTGGGGAAATTGAACCTGAACCATCAGGCTTTGCAAGCAAGGCACCTTTTTTCCCTGAGCCATCTCTCCAGCCCCAGAAATATAGTTTCATTCTTTATTTCCCTTTCTGTAAGGCCAGCGTGCATCTTAATGCTCTGAAATATCTCTGCAACATCCTCATTCATTCAGGCACTGTGCCTGAAACACCAGTGCAATAGCTATTGTTTTAGCTTTTTTTTTTTTTTTAATCTTCTGTTGTATAGGAAGGCACACTTGGCATCTAGAAGGCCATGTTGCTGCACATACAGTGGTCTCTTTCTAACACTTCCTCTTGGCACCTGCTCTGTTAACTTTGTTAATAAATCCAGATAAAAGTTTTCCCATCTCGTAATCATCAGCTCCGCCTGGATTTTGAAGGGCTTCCTGCTTCTCTAGATGGTGAGAATTTACTTCCCTGCTTACAGGCACACCTGCCAGGGGTTAGCAAAAGGTGCAATTTAAAACTTAGATGAGTACTTTGGTCCTTTTAGCATTCGAAAAATGAGCACATTTCACATAAAAATCTGGATTTCTGTTTGTATTCAAGTTGTGAGCTAGGGGTGGAGCAGCTGAGTGGCAGCTGCCTTAGTCTAGGCAGGAGGGCTGAGTTTCACAGGCTCAGCACTTCCTGTTGTCTACACCTGGCCACTTCACTCATTTACATCCATTCCTGCCTGGTGCTTGGAGGCCTTTGACTGACACATTTCCGGGAAAAAATTGTAATTTATACTTTCCCCATTCTATGGATTAGCACTTTTGGCAGGTGCTGAACAGCATGGCTGGGTCCTAGAGTACTTAGACTCTGGGTACTTTTCTTCATTCTAGAATGGGGTGCTAGTGCCTGCCTTCACCAGACTTGGGTCCTGTGGGCTTGCCTATTCTAAGGATCCAAAATCACACTTGCCTATGGGAAATGTGTTTGTGCATTCATTCATTCATTCATTAGTCATAAAGTAGGCATTGGGTGGGGGGAGTACAGTGGTAGACTGGAGTGCCTGCCCTCAGGAAACTTGGCTATTGGAAATCCTTGAGATGCATGTTCTCATGAGAATTTCTTTCCTTTAGTCTCACAAGCACACCTGCTCTTCTGTTCTTAATTCATCCATATTCTCTATTCCAACCCCCTCTGTCTGTCTCTCTTAACTGTCCCCCCTTCCCTACAGGTTGGCCTTGAACTCACTACATAGTCAAGGCTCAGCTAAGATTCCTATTTCTCCTGCTTTACCTCTCAAGTACTAGAATTGTAGGTGTATAAGACTACACCATCACCTCATTTTCTTTTGAATTCATTTTGTGTAAACTTCAAGTTCAAGAGTCTTGAGGGCCAGGCTGAACACCTGAAGGTCAGGGTGACCTCCATTAGAGCCTGACTTGCCTGAACGAGGCTATATTGTGTTGTCACTGTTGGAAGTCACAGAACAGACTTCTCTGACCTAGGACATTGGACTGTCTTTATAAGTAATAATAGAGATGGATACCATGTTCTTGAGGCTAGTGGCTCACAATATAGAGCCTCAGCTAATATGAGTTAGTCATTGTATTTCTACTTTACAAATGTAGAAACTAAGGCTTAGAAAGTTGAGAGACTTTCCCAGAATCACAGAGTGATTCCAACTTGTTGTATGATACAAAGCTTGAGGGTTTTTTTTGTTTTGTTTTTGTTTTTTACTACTATGCTGGAGTGCTTTTATTAATTGTGAAATGTTTTGAGCCTCTTTTGAGCCATGGTATTTTCCTTATTGATCCTTAACCAGGTGCAAAATTCTGCCACCTTGATTTCATGCTTTTATTTCTTGTTAACATGTGCAAATTTTTGGAAGGGCTCTGTATTGTCATCACCAACACCTTCACACCTTAACCTTTCCTTTGGCAGCTAATTAAAGATAGATATGGAGGCACTGAGGCAGGTAGGAGGCCCTTTCTGGTTTGGGATGTTATTTGAGGTTATACATGAATTCAACATTTCCTGGGCAGGATTAGAATTGTTGAGAGACCCACATGAGATCTACGTTAAGTACAGAGCATAGGTGTGGGCTCATGGAGGATTCCAAGAAATACACCTCCTATTAGGGTAGGAATTGAAAAGAGGAAAAGTTACGATGGTGAATGTGGAAGGGTTGAAACAACCTCCCATGTGCTAGTTTAATTTCCCAAACATAATTTCCCAGGAGTTTAGAACCCTCTGCTGAGGCCTGACTGCTTTTATGCAAGAAGGGGTTTAAAAATGGGAGAGGAACAATGGGAGACCAGGAAGTAACAAAATGAATACTACTTTGTATTTTTCTTTCATCTGTCTCTTGAGCTCAGAGTGCTTCAGTGACTCCATCATATTAATCCTCTATACTCTCCCTGAGGTGGGATGAAACAGGTTTGGGGAAGCAATTTCTAACTTGGACATCTTCCTTCAGCCTAGTTGGAATCCCATTATCCCACTGTGACTCTTAACTCTATGGTTTGGACTGTCCTGGTTAAATAGTTTTCTTTGAGGGTGATGGAGCCTCACCTCAACTCTTAGGTGGGCTTAACTCAGGAACTAGGATATGACCTCTCAAAGGTCATCAAAACTCTGAGAGGCTCTGACATCTTTGTCTTGAGGAATTCAAAGAGTGAATCTCACTGACAACAAAGGATGAGTTTTAAAGGAGAAACTTTTTTCACAAGAGAAAGAGAGTTTATTTTTAAGTTTTATTTATTTGCAATCAGGGAGGGAGGGAAGAAAGGAAGGAGAGAGAGAAGGAAAGAATGGGCTTATCAGGGAGGGCCTCTTGACATTGCAAACAAACTCCAGATGCATATGCCACCTTGTGGGTCTGGCTATAAGTGGGTACTGGGGATTTGAACCTGGGCTGTCAGGTTGGCAAGTAAGCACCTTAACCAGTAAGCCATCTCTCCAGCCCTGATAAAGCAAGTTTAGAGAAAATGTTTATTGCAGAGAGGAAGCAAACTTTATTGTAAAAATAATAGTGGGGAGCTGAGGAGATGGCTCAAGAGGCTAAAGGCACTTGCTTGAAAAGCCTGATAGCTTGAGTTTGAATCCCAAGGACCTATATAAAGCCAAATGAAAATTGGTGTGTGTATCTGGAGTTCATTTGCAGTGACAAGAGGCCCTGATGTGCCCACCCCCACTCTTGCTTTTTTCTCTCTCTCTCCCTGCTTGCAGAAAACAAAAACAAAATTTAAAACAGTGGCACAAGTATCTGGCATTTGCAGTAGCAAGAGATCCAGATGCATCCCCACACGCATAGACACAAATAGGTAAAATTAAAAATATATATATTTTATTTGCAAGCAGAGAGAGCAAGAATGGGTGCAACAGGGCCTTGAGCCATTGCAAACTAACTCCAGATACATGTGCCACTTTGTGTATCTGGCTCTATGTGGGTACTGGGGAAATGAACTCAGGTTGTATACCACTGAGCTATTTCTCCAGCCCAAGATAAAAATATTTTAAAAAGAAAAAGCAGAACACTCTCATATGGGGAGATTCCATATAAGAGAGGACCCAAAGAAAGGTTACCCATTGACAAGTAAATAGCTTTCTGCAACAGGGAGGCATCCTGAAAATGGGTTGCCAATGAGTTTCTTTGTCTTGGAGTTTGTCAGGCTTTCTGGCTAGAGAAATAACTTAATCTTTAAAATGGATTGATATAAAGAGAAGTGAGGTTCTAGCCCAATCATCCAACCCAGTGATGCATCCATGTGTCTTCTTTCCAGTGGCTGGGCCAGTGGGGCTCAGCCTCCTGCAAGCCTTACAAGGAGAAGCATGACAGAATCAAGGGTGAAAAACTAGCTGGGGTGAGGTGGGGCTGGCTTTGTCCTTTCTCACGTGGTCAGCTTGGTTGTGTCACAGCCAGCTGCTTCTTTCCCAGTGTTTTCAGCTTACTTTCAACCCTAGCATTTTCTTCTAACAGTTACATTCCCAAGGCAGGGGCAAAAGACCTAACTAGTCCTTTTCAAGGTCACTTTCCTACCTACCTAACTTTCTTCATACTATTCTCTATCACGTTTATGGCCCATAGGACCCCACAGGAATTTCCAGACTATGTGGGAATCATTTGGGCCTCAGCTGCCAGCTTTTGTGCATCAAACAGCCCAGTAGCATGTCAGATAGAGATTAAAGGGTCTTCTAACCTTCCTTCCAGTACTAAGCTTCAGGCATCAGAGGACATCAGGCACGTTCAGGATGGATAGTCTGGATGCTTTGAAAACATCTTTATTAAAAATAATATATAATCCTTTCCTACCACCCTTCTTTGTCCCTCATCTCCCTCTACTGAACCCTCTCTTCTTTCCAACTATTCCTTCTATTTTGATATCATTTTTTTTTGCTCTCCTCTATCTATGACAACATGTTGATGGGCCTAATATTATGCAGCTAATGACAGCTGCTGTGAGGTATGCATGCAGTGGCACTTTGTGTCTGGAAGATAGTGCTCCAGAGCACTCTTTCCCTTTCCCTGGCTCTTGCATTCTTTCCACAGCCACTTCCCTCATGGTCACTGAGCCTTAGAGAGTGTAACAGAGATGCCTTTTTTAGTGCTGGACTCTCCACAACACTTCTTCTAAACCCTCCCCCTCTTTTTTTTAACATGCATTTTTCTAATGAGCTAAAAAAGAAATAAGTTTCCATATGGCTTATTGATAACATCTTTTTTTGGACTTTTTTATTGAAACCTCTGTCCATATAGACAATATTACATATCACAATCCCCTTCCACTATCCTCCTTTTTCCTCTTCCTGAATCCTCCTCCACTGAATCCCTTCTTTCCAACTAGTCTCTCTTCTATTTTAATGCTATCAGTTTTCCTCCTCCTAAAATACAGGTTTTGTATGGGTAGCGCCAGCCCCTGTGAGGTATGAATACCACAGCCACATTGTATCTGGAAGACAGTATTGCACAGTACCCTCCTTCTTTTGATTTTTACATTCTTTTAAAAATATTTATTTGAGAGAAACCTAGAGACAGAAAGAGGCAGATATAGAGAGAGTAAGTATGGGTGTGCCAGGGCCTCTACTGAAAATGAACTCCAGGCACATGTACCATAATGTGCATCTGGCTTTACATGGGCACTGAGTCTGCATGCTCTACAACTAATTGCTTTTAACTATTGAGTCATCTTTCTCAGCCTAGCTTTTATGTTCTTTCTGCCACCTCTTCCACAGTAATCTCTGAGCCTTGGAGAGTGAGATAGAGATGCCTCAGTGCTGAACACACCAACGTCATTTTTTTTTTTTTTGCACTTTGAGTTTTGAGTCTCCCCATTTGTAGTCACCATCTGAAAAGAGAAGTTTCTCTAACCCAAGTGAGAGTTGCATTAATATTTGGGCATAAACATAAGTATTTAAAGGGCAGTCTGGTGGGTATTATATACCCATTTAGCCAAACAACAGTAACAGTCCCAGCTAGGTCTTATGACCCCCCACCCCCAGCAATGGGTTTTTTGATTAGGTTTTCAGTACCAGGCAGGAATTCTTCTGTAGAGCAGGCCTTGAGTCTAATCAGATAGCAGTTGGTTTCTCCCATGATACACATGCCACCTTTTCACCAATTGGTGTATTTGGCCTGGCTGTCCGGCCATAAAGCTTGCAGGGTCCACTGCTGTTAAGACTGTTGATGACTCTTCTCCCCTATCAGGCTGCATAGCTCTTTCCAGCATCCTGACATCAAGTCAACAGGGAAGAGGCCTCCAGCTAAACTTGAACTTGATTTCTCAATGACCTACAGCCTAAGCATGTGGAGTCTACAGCAATAGGCTCTTACCATCTAGTTCTGGTAGGCAACCAAGGGCTTGTAATGTTTGGGGGCCTCCCTGACCAACATCTTGCTGGAAGGTATCCACCTATGGCTCTGAAATTTTCTTGTAACAATGTATGGCTTTTGGGCACAACATTATCAACCCCTACAGAGTACTTCTGCCCAAACTCTCTTTTTAGCACATATATTATTTACTAGTGCAGAAGTAGGTTTCTGTATGGCTTATTCATAACACCTTTTTTAAATATTTTATTTATTTATTTATTTGAGAGAGAGAAAGAGAGAGAGAGAGAGAGAGAGAGAGAGAGAGAGAGAGAGAGAATATATGGGCGCACCAGGGCCTCCAAGCCACTGCGAATGAACTCCAGACACATGCGCCCTCTTGTGCATCTGGCTTTACATGGGCCCTGGGGAATCGAACTCTGGCCCTTCTGCATTGCAGGCAAATGCCTTAACCGCTAAGCCATCTCTTCAGCCCCATAACACCTTTAATTCTGATTAAATCTCTTCTCATCCCTTCCTCTCTATCCTTTCCTTTGATCCCACTCACACCATTTCGCCTCCAGTATTCTGCTCTCTACCTACATACCAGCTATATTCTCCTTAATTCCTCCCCTCTCCTCCCTCCCTCATAGATCCTTTCTAGTTTCCTGGCCTCTCCTATTTATTGACTTTTACTCCAACTCACATGAAAATCTAAACATTTGAAACTAGGATCCACCTATGAGAGAGAACTTGCAGTGTCTGACTTTCTGAGCCTGGCTTATCTCAGTAAAATCTTTCCCAGATCCATCCATTACCTGTAGTTATTAGGTTTTTTTGTCTTCTTTGTATATCCTAGATATTAATCTGTCAGATGTATAACGGGCAAAGATTTTTCTCCTGTTCTATAGGTTGCCTCTTTGCTTCATTAACAGTATTCTTATTGTAACAAGGCTTTTTTTAATTTCATGAAGTTGATTAGTGGCCTTATTTCCTGAACATTTGGAGTTCTATTCAGAAAGTCCTTTCCTGTGCCTATATGATGAAGTGTTTCCCCTCCTTTTTCCTGTAGAAGCTTCAGAATTTCAGGTCTGACATTAAGGTCTTTTTTAAAATATCTTTATTTTATTTTTTAAAAATTTTATTTATTCATTTTCAAGCAAAGAGAGAGAGAGGCAGAGAGAGAGAGAGAGAGAGAGAGAGAGAGAGAGAGAGAGAGAGAGAGAGAGCACCAGGGCCACCACCTTGTGGGTCTGGCTTATGTGGGACCTGGGGAATTGAACCCCGGGGCCTTAGGCACTGGAGGCAAGTGCCTTAACCGCTGAGCCACCTCTCCAGCCCATAGTCTTTGATCCATTTGGAGTTGATTCTTGTGCTTAGAGAGAGATGATGATCTAGTTTCTTTCTTTTTCAGATAGATAACCAGTTTCCAGCACCATTTGTTAGGGACTCTTTTCTCCAGTGAGTTATTTTAGAATTTCAGTTTAAGGGCTGAAGAGATGGCTTAGCGATTAAGGCATTTGCCTGCAATGCAGAAGGACCAGAGTTCGATTCCCCAGTGCCCATATACAGCCAGATGCAAAAGAGGGTGCATGTGTCTGGAGTTGATTCTCTCTCTCTCTCTCTCTCTCTCTCTCTCTCTCTCTCTCAAATAAATAAATAAAATATTATAAAAAAAAAGAATTTCAGTTTAAAATCAGATGGCTGTAGCTACATGGGTTTATATCTTCATCCTCTGTTTTGTCCTATTGATCTACATATCTTATGTGTGTGTGCATCAGTTCCATGCTGTTATTGTTACTATCGTTCTGTAATAAACCTTGAAATCAGGTAGGGTGTTATCTCTAGCATTATTTTTGTTCCTTAGGGTTGCTTTGTCTATCAGAGGATTTTGTGCTTATAAATGAATTTATGAATTTCAGGACATTGTTTTTTATTTCAGTGAAGAATGACATTGGAATTTCAGTGGGGATTGTATTAAGTCTGTAGATTGTTCCTCAAGGGCCTCAAGAAAGCAGGGAGTCTCGTGGTGGTGTTCTGTTGTAAATTTATGGAATATTGTATACACCTGACAGCATGTGCTCACCTTAAACACTCTGGTTCTGCACCTGACTTTGTGAAGGAAATTGCAAGCGTCCACCTGTGTCTGAGGAGGAGGAGAGGGCATAAAGGAAGAGCATGTCACCTCTATCTAGCTGCCTGCCTGGATCCTTGTGGTGGTGAGTCATGTGCTGTATTTTTTGTTATTTTTTTTTCCAGAATGAGTTTGCGCTGACCAACCCAGAGAAGAGCAGCCCCCCAGAAGCAGAGAGAGGGGAAAGCAAAGCAGAGGAGGAGCTGGACAGTGATGTCGTAGAGGTGTTTTACCCAACAGAAGAGTGGCAGGTTCTTCAGCCAGGTACCAAGCTCAGTTCTGATTTAGACTGCCAGTGTTTTTTGTTCTTGAAGCCAGCTACTCTCAGGGTGCCCATTAGAGTGATAGCTGTGGGGCTTGGGGACCTTCATTTTCCAGCATAGCAGAGAGTGGCACATGAGTGCCCTGAAAGAAGGCAGGTGGTGGGTGGCCGTGCTTTCTGAGCAAGTGATTGAAAACTTTCTTTCCTTGCACTTCTGAAGCACAGGAGAGGCAGTGACATGTGCCTTGCCTGGCAAATGCTATTTTGGGCTCTGCTGCTCGGCTCAGTGCTGCTAAAATATGGTTCACAGGAGAGTCCTGAGCACTGGTGCGGGCAGGAGCGTTCTGTTGTTAAAGGAACCTGTGCCAAGAAGAGGGCTGGTCCTGGCCTGGTTTTTAAATGGAACATCTTCAGAAGGAACAACTTCCTAACCCTTTCATGAGCCTAGGCCCAGGCCTTAAAGTATTAGTGACGATAGCTAGCAACTGTAGAATGTTTACCTTATTCAGGTGCTGTGCTAAGTTCTTCATGTGCACAGTCTTGTTCAATTTTCACAGTCATAGCAGTTAGAACCTCTGTTTTGCAATGAAAATTCTGAGACTCAGAAAGGTTAGGTAACTTGTCCTATGTTGTTGACCTCAGAGCCTAGATTTGCTCTCCTTCTCCTTCCCATTACCAGCTGTCATTGGCTAGAGCCCACTTTGCCAGCCCTGGGGATTATTCTCAGGTGTGGATTGTATTGTTCACTGTGGTCAGGTGGAAGGAAGCCTGGCAGCAGCCATAGTGTGGTTGATGAGCTCCTCACTGATATTCATCACTATGTCCTTGCTGCCCCCATTGCTGCTATGCACACAGGGATGGCATTTGCTGTGCCAGCCAGCCTTCTAGTAGCAGCATCACTTCCACTGGGCTTGCCCAGGGCTGGTGCTGCCACAGAAGAGTGATAAAGCACCAGAGAAGCCAAGTGGGAGCTAATAGCGTTGGGCAGAGGGAAGTTTAGGAAAAGAGATATTGGCTATCTCCTGGCTTCCTGAGACTATAGCCCCTACTCCTTGAGGACTAAATGTAGAAAGGCTCTTGGGGGTGGGGAGTAGAAGCTGTGGGCTGTATGCACTGGTTTTATGTGGAGTTGCTGTCTACTTTTGAACAGGCAAGTGTCTGGACCAAATGAAAGCTATGTTACGGGTCCCTACTTCTATTCTCACGGCAGAGCTGGTGGTTCCAGTCCTTTGGGCAAGTAAGGCTACTGCTGATGGCTAACGAGCCCTTGTGTATATCCTCGAGGAGGAAGAGCTTGTGTGCCAAGTGGGCTGTAAGAGCCTTTCCAAGAGCTGGAAGGAAGCACAGATTTTACACCTAGCTCAATGCTCCCTTGACATCATCCTCACCTTATAGTTTCTTAAGGGCTCCTTGTAAACTCATCTGCACAAAATTCCCTTGAAGATGCCTCAGAGGCTGTTGTGTTGTAGCTGAGGACACCTCAGTCCTGCCTCTTGGAGGCCAAAGCACATGTGGTTCCAGTCATGGCTGTCCTCTCTCTGAGTATTACTTGTATGCCATCAACTGGGGATCAAGCATTCAGAGCACATAAGTTTATGGGGGACACCTGAATAAAGCAGCATAGCTACCCAAAGGTTAAGAGGAATGTAGCCAGCTCTGGAAGCTTCTTTGAGCAGGTAAATCCTGAACTCTTTGGGAAGTAGGATCTAGTGGTGAAGAACACACACTTTAGACTCGGCTGGTCCTGATCTTCTTTTATTTTATTTTGTTTTATATTTTTATTACATTACAAGCAGAGAAAGGAGAGAGAAAAAGAGAGAAAGAAAGAAAGGGAATGGGCACACCAGGGTCACTTGTCATTGCAAATGAACTCCAGCTTTGCAGCCATTTCTGAAGTCCCTGGTCATGATTTTAAATCCAAGTCTTTTTTTTTTTTTGGTTTCTCGAGGTAGGGTCTCGCTCTAGTCCAGGCTGACCTGGAATTCACTGTGTTGTCTCAGGGTAGCCTTGAACTCACGGCAATCCTACCTCTGTCTCCACTCCTGGCTTGTTTTTTTTGAGTCAGGGTATTTCTTTGTAGCCTAGGCTGACCTAGAACTTGCTATATAGCCCAAGCTAGTCTTAAACTTTGTGGTTCTCTTGCATGAACCTCTCAAGTGCTGAGATGATAGGCACATGCCAGCCCACCCAGTTCAGTTCCCAGCTTTGCTACTCAGGGAAGTTTGAGTAAGTCACTATGTTCTTCTGCTCTTTGGTTTCCCCACTAATGGCAGGGGAGACATATTCCATGCTACCTGCTACACAGGCTAGTGTGTGGAGCAGGTTGGGAGATGCAAAGTTCTCTACCCATTGCCCACCATGAAAGCCACTCTGTACAGCTCTTCTGATGTTCAGTGGTAAATTCTCTACTTGTATGTACCACCCCTGCAATCCAAGTGTGATATTGGATACCAGTGAATGACATGAGCTTGGAGCCTTCCTGTCCCTGTGGTCTCCCCTGGAGAAGGGGAGACTTCTGTGGTCATGAAATGTGCCCATTTCTCCTTCAGCAGTGACTTTGTTGAGGCAGCACAGCAGGATTAGCAGAACATTTCCTGCTTGAGTGTCAGAGACGGGCGCAGGAAGCTAGTAAAATCTTTTTGGCATTTTTAAAAGCAAATGGAGAGTTTATATTAACAATTATGGACCCCAGTCTTTGTCTCCCAGTCCTGTCTTTCTGTCTAAAGGAAGGGACGGCCACATGGACTGTGTGGGTTGGGGGCCAGGTTCATTTGAAGGCCGACTTCTAGACCTCTTGCTTATAGCCTGGCACTCCAGGAAAACAATCCAGGCCAGGTGGGAATAAGGCCTTAGCCACAGCTCTGGAAAAGCCACAGGTCTCTCTCCTGAAGTCTGCCTGCCTCTGTTATTACTGTCAGCATCCTCACTGGGGGTTGCTTGTTCCTGGAAGTGATTTTCCTGTCTCTTTCTTCTGATTTATTTTGGGATTTGCCTCACCTTATGGAGGCACAGCAAGCATTTGAGTGTGGATTTAGTATCAGCTGTTCACAAGCAAGCAGAAGAAAGCTGTTTGCTGGCAGGTCCTGTTGGTTCTGGGCAAGGAACGCAGAAATTTGTTCTTGGGCTGGAGGAGCTCTGAATTCCAAGATTTTGTGCCTTGAACTTGTTATTGTAGAATGCTGATCCCAGCCAGATTCAGATTCAAGGGCTTTTGCTCCCTTGGTGTTTTCTGAGATCTTACTTTGTGCCAGGCACTATACTGTACTTGTAGCCAGAGATGTATATAGCTCATATTTACTGGGCATTGGCTCTTCCAGGCATCATTGAGGGCAGATGCTGTAAGTATCCTTAGTTTTATAGACAAAACTGAGTCTCAGAGAGAAGAAATGACCAAAATACCAGTAAGTGATACAGCTGGAATTCAGACACATGTTTGTCTAGTTCTAAGCCCAGCTCCTTAAAAACTGTGCCATACATGCTATCTTCCTGTTGAGCAAAATAGATGACCTCTATCCTCTAGTCATGTCTAGTCTCACAGAGAATATGGAAACCACAAAAAGACCACCAGTGTGTTTTGGGGTGTCTGAGTGGAAGTATTTTGTGTCAGTAAATGCATAAATAATGATATGGTACAGTCTCTCTAACCCAAGACTTTGGTGGGGCTAGTCAGTTTTGATGATGTTGAACTTGTCTACAGTTGTTCTCTTTGAGCTCTGTGGCCTTATTTGGTTTTCCTAAAGTTCGGAACCTTAGCTTCCTCATCTGAAGATAGGAATCAGTGCATCTACTTCACAGAGGTGATGAGCAAGTGAAAGATTAACGTATGTGAGCTGTTTTGCAGAGGGTCTGGCACATAGGACATATTCAGTAAGTGGCTATAATTGTCATTTAAATAATACACCTTTGCCCCCTGTCTTTGGAGACTTGAAGGAGAAATGGAGGTGAGGAGGCAGCACTTGTCCTAACCATTTGCCAGTGCTGCATGTTTTTCCCATCAGGCTCCAGGAAGCAGAACCAGGTTCAAACTTGTGGCTGCTTATTGACCTGATCTGACTTCCAGGTGGCCGAGAGTCTCTGAAATAGTGGCATTAGCACAGAGAGCCCACTTAACAGGAGCACGCAGGAAGCCTGTGCAGGAACACGTTCATATGAGGAGGGAAAAAAAGTCCAAATCATCAACAACTGATGAGAGCAATCCAAGAATTATAGAGCACCAGCCATCTGGTCAGATCATTTCAGATCTGCACGAGCAATAAGAGGGAATTGAATTTTAAAAACCTCATTTATAGTAGACCAACTACTCTGGTTTCAAGTATTTAAGAGGAGCCTGATTTCCTGCAGGCTCTGGACATCTGTCTGAAGGAGCATCTGACTCTTGTTTGGGTGACTGCAGGGCAGTCTCTGTGGGACCTTTGGTGTTTTGCATCTTCAGTGGGGGTGCATGCTTCTTCAATCAGCTGATAAAATCACTTAAAAATCAGTTCAATTCTGACTGTGTCTACCGGGGATTGGTGTTATAGTCTACAAGTTAAAGAGCTTAACCCCTTAAGACTGTCCCCATTTTATTTTATTTATTTTCATATCTTTATTATGAATAAGTATATATTATATGATCAAATCTTGTGAATGTTTCCCTCCTCTCTGTCCCCTACTCACTGGGGTACTTCCTCCATGCACTTACTGGATCTGTCCGTAAGTTAGGGGGTTATGAACTGCACTTTGTGTATTGTTGCTGAGGGGGGCGATGTCTCTGGGTATTCTCCCCCACCATGGCTCTTACATTCTATCTGCCCCCTCTTCTGCTCAGTTCCCTGAGTCATAGTGGGTGAGTTTTGAGTCTTCTTTGTTGTTGAGATCTTAAGTATCTCTGGATCTTTTTTTTTTTAATAAAACACTTATTTTATTTTATTTGTTCATTTTCAAGCAGAAAGATAGATAGAGAGAGAGAGAGAGAGAGAGAGAGAGAGAGAGAGAGAGAGAGAGAGAGGAGAGAGAGCGCACACGCACCAGGGCCACCACCTTGTGGGTCTGGCTTATGTGGGTCCTGGGGAATTGAACTCAGGGCCTTAGGCACTGGAAGCAAGTGCCTTAATCGCTGAGCCATCTCTCCAGCCCATCTCTGGATCTTTGCCCTGGGTTGTGATGAGTATTGTTGGTGTCTGTCTCCATTGACCTTTCATGGGTTATCAGACTTGCTGTGGTGATTGGTCTCCTGTTTGTCTTGTCACTTTCTCGTAGGTTTCATTTGGGCCCTGTGTGAAGGCTAGGCATGGTTTGTCTCCTGCCAGGATGTCAGCCATCATTCAATGTCTTGTTGATGGAATTGGGTTGTCCCCGGCTCTCTCACTGCCTTCTGAAAATACAAACAGAATCTCCATCAGAGAGTAAGATCAATATAGGTTATATAAAACAACATTACTATTTTGGCTAGCTCCTAATGGGTGTAGCCTCTCTGTAACTCTCTGATAGTAGGAATTTCCCCTAAGATCCTGGGTTCTTGGTTCCCATAGGATTTTTGTCATGGATCCCAGTTCCAGTTTAGGGTTTCTTGTCACTAAGCAGATCTCTTAGCCAATCAGTAAGCTGTTGATTACTGTCCCCATTTTAGATATCAGTTGTAAGTCCCAGGCCACCTGTACCTCTCACTACCCAGTTTATGTATTAAATGAGAATTTCTACAACCCTTCCTCAGATTTCACACTTTTGATATTTTGCTAAAATACCACACAGAACCAAGAACAACACTTATTTGTGCTTATGTAACATAAAGGATGCAGCTTGTGAACTGACAAGGGAAGCGATGCAGAGGGTGACTATTGGAGTAGGTATGCGGCCAGTGCCCAGAGTGTTCACATTCTCTCCAGGTGGAATTCAGGAAGGTTTCTGAAGCCTTTTGTTTAAGGGTTTCACTAAGTAGTCACTAAAAAGAAACAAACAAACATTTTATTCTCAAGCAAAGAGAGAGAAGAAAGAGAAAAGATGGGCACAGCAGGGCCTCCTCCCTGCAAGTGAACTTCAGATGCATGCACCACCATGCAGCTGGCTTTATGTGGATACTGGGGAACAGAACTCAGGTTGTTAGGCAAGCGTCTTAATTGCTGAGCCATCTCTCCAGCCCAAGTAGGCATTTTTGATTAAAGCAGTAGCCCCAGGGGTCATCATTCTCCAGCCCTTCTCCTTCCCAGAGATAAAGGGCAGTGCTAGAATTTCCAACCTAATACTTGAGGTAGCCTTTCTGGTCTTCAGGCCTCATGATGAAGCCAAGAATCACTTCATTCTCATAAACTCAGTTATGGTTGAAAGATACTTTTATTTAGGAAATTCTGTGTTTTATGTACACTATAGGTTGCATTTGGGATGAGACTAGGTCAAAGCTTCTAGTTCCTTCTACCACCTGCCTAGCTCTGTGGTGGAGAAGCATATGAGCATCCTCTCCTAGCCTGGAGGCATCGTTCTTACAGGTGACTTCGTTCTCCAAGGTGGTCTCCAAGAAATCTCTTCTGTCCCTTCCTTTACGTGAAACACATCCATACATCCAGAGCCCCGTGAGCAGTGGATGGGAGGGAGCAGGGCTGCTAGTTAGGGGCAGTTCATTCCTAAGGCCCCCATGGCTCGTTACAGTGGAGTAGGTGGGACTTTTGGGCTGTGAGCTGAGGGAGCGGTTTCTGTTGGGTGATTTTTCACTGTGGCTTAAGTGTGGAAAGGTGGGGTGGGGATGAGCTTAGTGAGATAGTCTACCTGCTTTTGTGGATACAAGTTACTATCCACTTTTCAAAATGAGGTGTTCAGAAGAGCCTGGCACTCTCCTTCTGCACAGTGCCGCCTTTTCCTAGCTTGAGGCTTTTCAAGTCTTCTGGGGATTCCCTGAGAACTGGATTTGTTCCTTTCTTCCGATATTTCTGGGCCTTCTCCTAGCGCTGCTACCTCTCCAGTGTTTGTTAAACATTTTCTGCTCTGAGCACCTGCTTTGCTCCTTGATAATGCAACTTTGTCAGGAGAGGGGAGGGGAGGGGAGGGGAGGGATTACTTAGAGGAAGTCAGGATGCTAGGTCTCAAGGGGAGAAAAGAGTGCTGGACTGGCATGCAGGAAGGTCCCACAGGCTCCATGAGGATGCTTTAGATTTCTTTGTGCCAGAGAGACCTCATTTCTCCTGTAGATAGGTTTCCTCACTAGCCTCCTGGGATGGTCAACATGACCCTTTAGCAGCCAAATACCACAGCCTGCACCCCAACCTCACCTGATGCAGCAGGTGAGGCCTGAACAAGGTTTGTGGCCTTTATGGCAGCTGCTGCCAAGGCTGAGGGCACTTTGCATCCATCTGGCTGAGTTCCACACAGCCAGTAGAGCATCTCTGCCTGGCATTGGTCTTCATTACCTGGATGGCACACACCAGCGTCCAGTTTCAGTCTGGGTTTTGTGGTGATGGAGAGCAGCTGTTGGCCACCCTCTTTTGAACAAGTATTTGTATGCTTAATGCTTACCCTAAGGCTCCTATCCCCGCCTTCCTCTGCTTTCATCCACCTGTTCTCCCCGAGGTTTAATCAAAAGTACTTAGCAGAGTGGCACAGCCTCAGCTTTCAAAGGTCAGCTCCCAAAATGGCTGAGATAAAAACACTTGACTGAGTAGGGATGATGGGAAACTAGCTGTCCAAACCAATCCCACTTTTCCTTCCAGGGACTTGGCTTTAGTTCAGAGAACATGTCTGAATTCCCTTCCTTCTCTAATATTGGCCTCACTCTGCTGGCAAAGATAGGCCTGGCCATCTCCAAGGGTTAGCAGGGCTGGGAATAGCTCTCCAAGACTGGTCTGGAGCTGGAATGAAAGGCCCTTTCTAGAACCTGGTGTGTGTTTAACTCTTGCAGAACGCTAGAGGTAGGAACTTATTTGTAACTTAAAGAGATGTTATATTTGACTAGGCGGAGAAGAGGACAAGGTAGGAAGCAAGAGTGGAGGGGAGATTGGGCTGGGGAGATGGCTCAGTGGGTAAAGCATTTGCAGAACTCATGCTGAAAGTCAGACTCTGTAGCTAGTGTCTGTAATCTGCACATCTAGGGCAGGAAGGGACGTGGAGCCAGAAGAATCTCTGAGAAGCCTGTGGGCCAGCTAGCCTGGCATTTGCAACAGTGATCAATGAGAAACCTAGTCTCAAACAAGGTAGAAGATAAAAACCAACACCTAAAGTTGTCCTCTGACTTCCACATGCCTGCTGTGGCACATGCCATGACATAACCCACCCATCTGTACTTACCCACATGAACACGCCCCCCCCACACCCAAAGAGTGGATGGCAGAGATAAGTATACTTTCTTGGCTAGAGAGGCACATTGCATTGGGGAATAGTGACATTGTCTGTGGAAACTAGTATAATTGTCAGGAGATGAGAAGTGACAAGCCAGTGAATTTGGTCATAGTGTGAAAGTAAGTGAAACCTATGGTTCTGTCATTGAGTCCAGCTAGTAGATGAGAAAATGAAGGATGATGTAAATGTCTGGGTTTGAGAGCAAGTGAAAGAAAACGAAAAGATAATCTCAGAAATACCCACATTAAAAAACTGGTTTAGGGCTGGAGAGATGGCTCAGTGGTTAAGGCACTTGCCTCTAGTGCCTAAGGCCCTGAGTTCAATTCCCCAGTACCCACATAAGCCAGACCCACAAGGTGGTGGTCCTGGTATACTCTCTCTCTCTCTCTCTCTCTCTCTCTCTCTATATATATATATATATATATATATATATATATATATATATATATATATATATGATCTGTATCTCTCTGCTTGAAAATGAATAAATAAAGTTTAAAAACAAAACAACAACAACAAAAAAGCCTTTAAAAATTGGTTTATTTCATGTTCTCTTTGTTGAACTCCTACCTTAGTTCAAGTGTAGTGGTTGGTGTCTGGGAGCTATGGTAGGCAGGATAGGCTTGCCTGCATGAGGTTATGGGGTGGGAGGCCCCAGACAGAAATGTGGCTGTGTGACAATACAGCAGGGTCACTGATGCTGCGTGAAGAGCACTTTCATGTGTGGTGGAAGACAGATTTAAAATCTTCTTAGGTTTTATCACTGATAGGCAAAGCGATTCAGGTGGAGGGTGGAAAAGTCATGACCTCTTGAGTGGGGTGAGCCTTAGAAATGAAGAGCAAAGGTGGGAAGACAATATGGAAATGTGAGAGAGGCAGAAGGAAACCGAAGCTTCCTGGAGATGCCTTTAGTTTTCTGAGCCAAGCTGAAGGTGTGCTTGTGCTCATGCTCAGGTGGTGAATGAAGGACTTGATTGTGTGCTTGAGGAATGGAAGGTCGGCAAGAACCACTCTGGGAGGATACTCAGAAAACCAGAGGTCAGACCTCAGCATCTCCCAACATCAGAAAGAGCCTAGTAGACAACCTGACCTTGTGGTGGGCCAGGACCAGGACCAGGGGATTTGGTGACTTTCTCCAGCAATCTGAGCCCTGGACCAGAGATAGCTTCTCATGTGGCCCAGGCTTGGCCTAGAGCTCACTATGTGTAGCAGAGGATGATGATCTTGAACTTCTGATCCTCCTATCGCTACCATGCAAGTGTTGGCATTATAGGCATATGTTACTGTTGCAGTCAGCTTTCTAGTTGCTGCGCAGAAAGAACCCAAGCAAAAGCGGCTTGTGGAGGAATGGATTTATTTGGCTTATGGACTCGAGGGGAGACTCCATCCTGGCAGGGAAAATGATGGCATGAGCAGAGGGGTGGGTGGATATCACCTCTGCCACAGCACTGGAAACAGCAGCAGGAAGGTGTGCCAGATACTGGCAAGGGGAAGCTGGCTTATAACCCCCATAAGCCCACCCCCAACAGTACAGCTTCATCAAGGTTGTAAAACCCAAACTGCCATCAGCTGAGAGGATCGATTACCCAGAACACATTAATTTGTTTGTGGGGGACACCTGTATCACACCATGACAGTTACCATGCTTAGTTTGTGCAATGCTGGGGATTATATTTAGGGTGTGCATGGTAAGCAAGCACTTTGCTACTAAGCTATATCCCAAGCCCCAACCTTTTTTCTTCTGAAGACAGTGGTCAGAGTGGCATTAGCAACCCCTCGCCACTGCTCCCCAGAAGACCTGGGAAGAACAGAAAAGAAGCAGGACTCTGTAAACCTTTGTTATTTGTACTCAGACTGATTATGTTTCTGTTTCTTCATGTTGGGTTTTTTCCGGTGGTTCACAAACTCAGAGATTGTTGATCTTCCCTTGTTTCCATACTACATTGATTTGGGCAAACTAAATTTAATATATATATATATATATATATATATATATATTATTTATTTATTTTTAATTATTATTATTTGTGTTTTCAAGGTAGGGTCTCACTCTAGCCCAGGCTAACCTGGAATTCACTCTGTAGTCCCAGGATGGCCTCAGTCTCACAGTGATTCTCCTACCTCTGCCTCTTGAGTGCTGGTATTAAAGGTGTGTGCCACCATGCCTGACTCCTGCCTTTTTTTTTTTTTGTGACAAGGTGAAGAGTTTTTATGACACCTCATAGCTAAGAATGATTGAAGGGGAATAAAACCCAGAACTTCTAGGCAAGCACCTTAGCCATTGATCCATCACTCCAGTCCAAAACCCAGGAATTCTAGTCCCAAACTTGAGTAGAAAATAAAGAAAACTTTTTAAAGCTTTCCTTGTGCTAAGTTTATTGTGTATATTGTTTAAAAGAACACTTTGTCAGTTGTAGTGGTGCCTGACTATAATCCCAGCACTTGGGAGGTGGAGCAGGAGGACCAGGAGTTCAGGGTCATCCTCAGCTACTTTGAGTTTGAGGCCAGACTGGGCTACAGGAAACCCTGTGTCAAAACTCCAAGGACAAACAAAAACTACTTCTGGGTGATAACTTGGAAGCAGTACTCTTTGAAGTGTTGTATGTTTGGAGGTTGCTGACATGAAGGAGACTCAAGAAGGTGCAGTTATTCAACCTGCTTCTTGGTTCTCTTGATTAGCTTTTTGGGATAGATCCAGATAGCCCTACATCTGGACTAAGTTCATGGTGGACTAAGTGGCCCTTTGTGCAGGTTGGTTTGAGAACTGTTGATTGGCTTTACGTCTCACTGGGTTATATTGTAGGGGCTGGGGGAATTGTAGCATTTCAGCTTCATTGCTTGATGGAAAGAGGTAGCTGGAAATAACCTTGGAGTTGGGTGTTTCATGGCAGGTCTCATAGGGGAGGGGCTCTTTAGTTTTCAAAGCTTGTGTGTGTGTGTGGGGGGTGAAGTTATGGGGGCAGCCAGATGAAGTGTTGGATGTGCAAGAGTTCCTCATGGTGCTGGGGTTGGCAGATGCCCTGTGAGAGGTAAAAAGAAGTAAAAGAAAGACAAGCCAAAGGAAGTCTGAGTTTTTCATCTGGCTGTTGGCACCATCTGACCCTGCTCAGGCCTGTCTTGGCCTTGAGTCTTGGTTTTACAGTGGGCATTTGAACAAAATGGCTTGCTTGTTTGTTTTTTGAGGTAGGTTCTCTCTCTCTAGCTCATGCTGACCTGGAACTCACTAAATAGTCTCAGGCTGGCTTTGAACTCACAGAGATCCTCCTATCACAGCCACCACCCCCAGCCTAAAATGGTCTTGTCTTTTCTCCTAGGTTTTCATGTTCTCTCAGTCCTTCTCCCTTCTCCCCTCCCTCATAGTCATCGCTGCCTCTTTTCCTGCAGCTGAGTGACAGGTGGCAGGGGTGGATGGATAGGGATGTGTGTAGCTGGGGGAATGGTTTCTCAATTCTGCTAGCATCAAAAAATAACTTCCAAGCCAGTCCTTCCAGCCAGGAATTTTGCTGATCAGTCAGAATGAGAGAAAACCACACACACACACACACACACACACACACACACACACACACACACACACACATTAGCATCACTAGAGAGGGGATTTGGGAAAAATCAAGTCAGTGGAACAGAGTGATCTAAAGTCACAGCATTAAAAACAAATCCTGAAGTGCAGCTGGAGTATTTCCCAGCCTGTCTTCACAGCTGGGTCTCTTGACACACACATGCCATATACCCTGTGGTTTATGAATGGTTTGTGTCCTGGCTTCCCAGAGAATCTCAGGAGGCAGAGGAGGTACCAGGTTGTGTTGCCTGTCATTGAGTGTTTCTGGGTGTGACATGGGAAGGAATTAATCTCAGAGGGATTTTTTTGGTCCTCCCTTCTTCCCTTTCTCTCTTCCTCCCTCCTTCCCTCCCTCTTTTCTTCTTGCCCTTCCCTTTCCTCCTCTCTCCTCTCTGCTCTCCTCTCTCCCCTCCCCTCTATCTTTCTCCCCTCTCTACTTTTCTTTTTCCATGACCCTCATGCAAAGGTCTTGGAAGAGTTCTCTTGAATTAAGCACATCTTCATGGGCTTTTATTTCTTCTATGGTACAAATCTAGAGTGAGATCTTCAGGAACACAACGGCTTGTCTTTGCCTGGACTACACTTCTTAAGAGAAAGACATTTCTGGTTGTAAGGTCAGAACTTACAAATTAAAGTGAAGTTTGTCTCTTTTAGAAAAGAACAACATAACCAAGAATACCCTTCTTTTGGGGGGTATATGTGTATAGTATGTGTGGTTTGAGGTGGGGTGTGAATGTATAAGGTAAATGTATGTGTGCAGGTATGCACATATGCAGAAGCCAAAGGAGAACATCTCAATCCTTCTCTCATTGTTTCTTTGAGATGGCATCTTACCAAATCTAGAACTGCCATTTTCTGTCAATCTGCCTGACCAGTGAGCTCCAACAGTTCTCTGGTCTCTGTTCCCCACAAGCCTAGGGTTTTAGGTGGGTGTGACCATACCCAGCTTTTCATGTGAGCGCTGAGGATCAGAGTCTACTCAGACCCTCTTAAGACCACAAGCTTATGTAGTAATTGCTCAAACTGAGTCATTTCTCCAGCCCCAAAATGAACCTCCTCTTTTCCTCAGTAAGTCAAGCCTTTTAGAGGAGGAGCCAAGAGGGCAGAGCCCAGGATGTATTTTGGTAATTGGTGTAATACTTTTTTTTTTTTTTTTGAGGCAGGGTTTCATTGGCCAAGGCTGATCTGGAAATCACTCTGAAGCCTAGGCTGGTCTTGAACTCATAGTGATTCTCCTACCTCAGCCTTTTGAATGCTGGGATTAAAGTTATGTGCAACCAAGCCCAGCTTGCAGAACCTTGAATGTATCAGACAGTATAATGCTTAGAATCAGCATACCTAGGCTTACACCTTGACCAGGGTGTTTTACAGGTGAATAGCCTTGGCAAGTTAGTTAATATTATCAAGGTTTAATGAAATATGTCCACCTATAAAAATAAATATAGTAGTAACACCTTCAGAACGATGTTTTAAGTAGTAAATGATATAAATAATATGATATAAATGATATATAAAGTTTACTTTGGTGTGAACTACATAATATTAACACAATTAATGTTAGCTGCTTTTGTTTCTGTTGTATTAAAAATGGGTAGAAGCCAGGCATGGTGGTGCACGCCTTTAATCCCAGCACTCGTGAGGCAGAGGTAGGAGGATCGCCATGAGTTCAAGGCCATCCTGAGACTATATAGTGAATTCCAGGTCAGCCTGGGCTAGAGTGAGACCCTACCTTGAAAAACCAAAATAAATAAATAAATAAATAAATAAGTAAAATGGGTAGACATTGGACAAACCAAAATTGAGGTAAGAACTTGGGATGTAGCTCAGTGATAAGAGTGTTTGTCTAAAATGCCCTAAACTAAATTTTTTAAAAAAGATAAAAATTTCCAAACTGGAGTAAAGAATAAATAGTCTACAAAAAACCACTCAGTACCCTTCAGGCGTGTCTAGACCAAGAGTAACAAACATTAAGGAGCTCTTGCAGGTTGGATGAAACTATTACCCTGTGAAAGATTAGATTCTGGCACAGAGAAATAATTAGTGAAATCCAGACAAAGAATATAGTTTAGTGGTTAGTTTTACTAATGTTAATTTCTTAGTTTCCATAATTCTTCAGTTATATAAGATATTAATATCAGGGATATCAGGGGAATCTGCATGAAGGGTATGTGAGAACTCTTTCCCTTTTTTTCAACTTTTATGCAAGTCTAAAATTATTTCAGAATAAAAAAATCAAAATTAAGTGGATGTCCAGGAGACCTGTGAGGTAAAGAAGAAACTGACCAGGATATAACTATGCCTGTGAATGGGCAGGTAATGCCTGATGCTGTCTTACTGCCCATGGCAGTATAAGGGCTGTTTCTAATGGACCGCAGTGCCTGCCTCTTTAGCTCCTCTCCATCTCCTGCGTCCTGCCAAGAGGACTCCTCCAAGCAGGGAATTGATAGCTGTAGAAACACATACTGGTCTGATCCCATAGCAGTGCCTTTCCTTAGGGAAGAGGCCACTCATTCAGCCTTAGAACTCTGCAGGCCTGCGTGAGTGATCAGGGCACTTGTCTCTGTTCCGTGGAATATAAATGAAATTCTGCCTGCTTTATCCCTCTATCTAAGCACCTATGGCAATATGTTTTCAGATTGCAATTCCTACCCCTGCACTCACTGTTTGATCATCCAGAAGAAAGAAAAATAAGTTCAAACTCAGCTTTGCAATAATTTATTATTTTCTGTTTTAAGTGCCTTGTTCTTGCACAAAGCAGGTATTTTGCTTGCTTTTCTTGAGCGTAAAAGGTACATGTGTTCTTAAGACTGATGTGGCCATTCTTGTTGTACTAATAGCAGGGTGTGTGTGGAAGAAAGACATTATTATAAAATGGGGAGAATGTGAGTCTTGGGGTTTTTATTTTTGCCTTGAAGTCACTGTGGGAGTGGGGTCTGGAAAGTACAGTCTTTCATTCTAGCACATAATTCCCTTATAAGTATGTATCCCTGAAAGCTCATATTTTCCAAGTTAAAAAAAATCAATGCCAAAAATGTTCTTTGTATTTTAACTTAGTGGATAAGGTGTTCTAGTTTTTGCTATTGATTTACAAATTTCATTGTCAGACCCTTGGGATGCATATGGATTACTCTGTGACAAATGGCTGGACTCTGAATTATGTATTGTATTGCAAGAGAGTTCATAAGCTATATTTCTCATAGGTTTAGGCATAAGACTAGTGAACTGTCATTTCTCTTTTAGTTACATGTGACTAAAAAAATGGGGACTATTTGGTGGGAGGGAGAAGTGTCTGGCTCAAGATTGACATGTAGTACCCCTCCCCCAAGCTGGGAATGCAGGCACTTAAAGTAGACAGACTTGGGGAGTGGGTTAGGGTGCTCGGGAGTACTTGGAACATAGGAGAGAGAATCTATTAGAAATCAACCCTTTTGTTGCACCTTTGCCTAGGCTAGGGCCCCACTGGAGAGAGACCAGGCCTCCCTCTCCTGGGCTTCTGAGGCCAGAGCATGAGTGGGCCCTCCTTGCTCTTGTCCCCCACCACCACACCTACACCCACACAGAGCCACTTGTGCTGATGGATCTGCAAACCCGTTACAGACAGTTTACCACTGCCTGGCTTGCAGAGATCATCTGTCTCTTTTGAATGACCAAGTATATATTTGTAGATCCTTTTCCCTTTGAAGAAAGAAATTGCCTTGTACTGGCTTCTGCCTTTTGATGGAAATGTTTACTGTCCCTAGGGAAAGGCACTATTCTTTGGGGCTAATGTCTACTAACACTCCCCGCCCCTTGTGGGAACAAAGCCTGAGCTTGAGGGTGGACTGGAGGAGGCGGCCATTGGAGCATGCACAATTGCCACCAGGGCAGCCATCTGCCAGTGTCACAGCTCACAGCCTGCCTCTGAGCAGGCTGCTGGGAGGGAGTGTCTGCACTCCAGGGCCTGCATGCCTTGTGCACAGCCCATTCCCTAAACATGCTTCCTGAGTATATGTAACTCCTGTTTATCCTGTTCCTTATGGTCTGCCTCAGGGAACTGTTCAGAATCTCCCCTAATTATGCATCTAGTCTGGAGCATTTAGAGTTTCTGGTAATAGCTGAAATTTTTGTTTGATAGTTTTCTGAAATTGCAGTGAGGGATTGATTTATGGTTATGGGAAGATTTGCTTCTTACAGGGAAATTATCAACACTGTGATAACATAGTTTCATGGCAGTGGTATTTTGACACCACATCTACACAGTCCAGCTACTCCTTCTCCTAGACCTGTCTGGCTTCTTCCAGAATGGCTCCCCTATCGTTTGAGGAGGCTGCTCTAGCATTAGAATGAATCTGTGCTTCCAATTACAGACCACCACCTTCAGCACATGGGGCCCCCTCCTCCCCACCGCCCCTTCCTGAGATGGAGAGAATTTTCACATGCTGTTTAGAAAAAGGAGATTCATAACATGACTCAGTCCTCACCCACACAGCTAGGATTCCTGCCACCCAGGAGGTTTTGGCAGGCAGGCCTCAAAGTCCTGCCTTCCTATCTTTGCACTGCTCCCTCATTTCCTGTGCCTGCTGGGTGAAGTCGGGGTGTCCATCCTTGTTCTCTACGCCCCTCCCAAGCAGTCCTTTCTCCTTGAGGGTTGGACGTTTTGCACATCTAAACCCAGGGTACATTCATGGGGAAAGTTCAAGTCTGAAGTGCTAACCACATGTATGCTTGGCCTGAAGCACCACAGCCCACCTGGGAATCTGTTCAAACAAAAAGGTTGACAATCCCACTAACCCACTTGCAGGGTCTGGTTTATAGGTGTCCTTGTACTTTCCAGCATGGTGTTGACACATCAAGCTCACTGAGGCCTTACCAGCTTTAGCCATGATGCTGTTCAAAGTGAGTTAGCAGTGATGTTTGGGTTTCCTTGCTGCAGGATCAGATGTGGGAACTCTGTGGAAGTTACATGTGTATGTGTATGGTGGGGTCAGCACAGTAGAGGTCACCAAGACTGGCTTTGTGGGCTTTCTTTCCCATTGTTGGCCGCAGCTGGCTGACTAACTACCAGTTTCTGGAGCCTAGAAGGCTCCAGCAGCAGACCTGGCTTGGCAATGGTGAGATCTGTTGTAGGGCTGCATTTATTGAATATCCTTTGAAATTGACATTGCAGTCATCTGTAAGTGCTCTCCTGTGTCCTAACTTCATATCTGTGCTAACTCCCATACACATCACTGAGTTTTTCATTCTTAACATGCTTGGCAATGACTTGTGGGTGGGAGTGAGTTTTTGCTTTTTTTTTGAACAGAGTACAGCACTGCTAATTTTGTTTCTCACACTCTGTCTGAGCCTCAGAGTCCTCTGTGCCTGTGTTTAGTACAGCTGTGTTGCTGGACTCTCCTGACAAAAATTAGGCTAATGTCTCCAACGACTGCATTAGCTGGAGAAATGAGGTTCTAAATTGAAGGCACTATACCAAGTCTCTCTCCAAGGTATCACCTTGTTCTGGCTTTTATTATTCAAATTCATTCTCTCAATGATTCTCTGCAGACTGCCTGGCGCACTGGTTCAGTGCAGTGCATTCTACTAGCTGAAAGGCGAGATAACCTTTTAAGAGGCAGAAAGGAAGAGTAAAAGGCAAAAGATGAATGCTTGGGTGCAGAGAGTCAATATTAATCTATTCTCAGCTCCTCTTACCTAAGAGAAGAGAGGAAGGGCCCAGCCCTAGATTGCAGGGAGATGGGCCATGGGGTGGAGTGATGTCATTGCAGTGGTAATATGTGCCTTCTCAGTTCACCGTACCTTCTTCCCAGACTCTTTGCTATCTACTAATTACCTGAATATATGCCTAACAGGGTGTGGGACTTCTGGGGTGGTAGACAGAAGACCAGCACCACAGAGGCTCTCATGTCCTGAGGTTGCATCAGTTTTCTCTGTGTTGGATGGAAGGGGGAGGGCAGGGGAATGAGAAGAGGGTTGGATCTTAGGATTCTTGCATTTTATATTAGAAATAGGAACCCATCAGCAGTCTGTTACCTAGATAGTTGAGAATTTGGCTCTTACATACATGTGTGTTTTTTTTAAATGTTCCTCCATCCCCACCACTGCTGAAAGAGTAATGTTTTCAAAGCAGAAACTAGGAGACCAGAAAAACACAAAGGGAAATAATAACACAGCAAAATGAACCCAAATCCTTCTGTGCCCATGTACAGTTAACATGGTGGTGCTCTTCCTATTGTTTCCACCAAAGTGCTGTTGTACTGAAGTCAGTATTTCAAGGATGATCTTATCCATTTATAGATGAAAACCCTTTTTTAAAGCAAGTCTGGTGGAGCACATCTGTAATCCCAGCATTTGGGAAGCTTAAAGCAGGAGAATCATGAATTTGAGGCCGATCTGGGCTACATAGCAAGATCCTGTCTCAAAGAAAGAATTGTAAAAGCTAAAGCATTTGGCACATGATTAGACATATACCAATCATTTTTCTGGGTAATGTATGAGCATGTCAAATTATGCTGAACTGATTATCCACTTTGGACACTAGGGTGACTTCCAGTTGTACACTCTTGTAAATAATTCTGTAGTTAATATCCTGTGTTTTTTGAATGTTCTCTGATTATGTTCTTAGAAAGGATTAACCTGAGTTTAGAACCACTTGTCTTTTGCCTAGCATCTCAGTAAGGCAATAATTTTTTCTGGGCTATGTAAGTATCACCAGGGTTTTGAGTGTCTCCTACCCTATTTACATCACATACCTGGCACACTGTGTGTTCCCTGGATATTTCTCCTTTGATTAGGAAACATCTGCCTTCAAATGGAACAGATCAGCAAGTGCAAAACACATGTTCTCATGTTTTGTGCCAAAATAATAGTGTCTCCAGGGCCATGGGCATTGTCATTGACAATAAGCAGTTATTGGAGTGCCTGTTCACATGTGTCCAACTCAGTACCAGATGGAGGAGAAATACAAATGGGCCTCTACCACAGGAAACATACTGGAACTGGACAATACAGTTGACACGAAATAATCTATCCATTTATTGAGCATTTGCTATGTGGCAGGTACCTATATGAAGCTGTTGGGTGAACAGGAAAGGCTAATTTCCTCCTCTTTCCACCCTACTTTTTTAACTCTCCCCTCTTCCTCTTCCCCTTTCTGTTCCCCTTCCCCTCTTGGGGATATATTTAGGCAAATATTGTTCCATTGAGGCATGTGTCCTCAGCCCTTGTTCTTTTTGAGACAGGATCTTAGTGTGAATCCCAGGCTATATTTTTAGGTAAAGTTCACTAGCCACACAGGTGAAAAAAGAGAAAACTATATAGTCATGCTGACAGCAGATGTTACAGGGATGGTAGTTATCAGAGTGCTAGGGCTAGTTTAGAAGGAAACATATTCATTGTGAGTCAGAGAGAGTAGCAAGATAAACTCCAGAGAGAGGATAGAGCTTTATTTGTGCTTAAAAAGTGCTGACATTTGATGAGGTGGAATGGAGAGGGTTTTCCATGTGGGAAGAACAGCTTACAAAGGGATGATGGAAATAATGACTGTTTCATAATGACTATCAGCTGTACAGCAGTGGAGGAGAGGAGTGGGGTAGGGACTTGTACGTAGGTAATCATAGGTAATGGTGCATATTGAAAGTTCCGAGAATTACGAATGCTGAGCTGTACTGGGTGGATGAGAAAAACACTTGTTAACTTTGTCTCCGATTAAAGGGAAGATAAAGTCTTGATTTCTAGGCTGGAGAGATGTCTCAGTGGTTAAAGGCATTTGCTTGCAAAGTCTGATGGCCTGGGTTCAGTTCCCCAGTACCCACATAAAGCCAGATGCATGTGGTGCATATGTCTGGAGTTTGTTTGCAGTGGCTGGAGGCCTTAGTTCACCCATATTCACTCTGTTTGTCTGTCTGTCTTTCTCTCAAATGAATAAATAAAAATATTTTTAAAGAAATTAAACAAAAGTCTTGATTTCTGCCAGTGCCAAGGTACCCCCACGCTCAGTCATCAGATACCCTTCCTTTTTTCTATCCACATTATACCCTTGGCATTATTATGTAACTTAAGGATTCACATCCATGACCCCCCACCCTGTTTCGTTTTTTAATCTTGAAGCCTGACTTCTCTGAACTTTGGATATTCCTACTAGACAGTCTCTACTTCAGTGGGCACTTCAAATTTATTGTGTCCAAGCTGAGTTCCTATAGCTTTTCCCATTCAGTTAATGGCAACTCTTGATATTATTCAGGTCAAAATTTTTGCAGCCATTCTCAGTGTCATTCTTTTATTTTATTTGTTTGTTTGTTTGTTTGTAAGGGGAGAGAGGAAGAATGGGCACACCAGGATCTCCTGTCACTGCAGATGAACTCCAGATGCATGTGCTGCTTTTGTGCATTTGGCTTTATGTGGGTACTGGGGAATCGAACCCAGGCTGTCAGGCTTTGCAAGCAAGCATTTTAACTGCTGAGCATCTCTCCAGCCTCAGTGTCATTCTTTAACACCCCACATTTATCTGACAGCAAATCCTAATTTGGCCACTTCTCCTCACCCTGAATAGCTACCATCCTTTGTCACCTGAATTATTATAATGGATTCATGACTAACTTCCCTTCTGCCCTTATTGCCTGCAGTCAGTCCTAAACACAGTAGCCAGTGCTCATTTTACAATATCTTCCTGTGCTCAGACATACTCTTTGATGTTCATTCTTCCATAAAGTAAGGCAGTCCCTTCTGTGGCCTATATAGCTCTCTGATCGAGCTCTCTGTTACCTGTGTAATTTCATTTGCTAATATTCTCCCTTACATTCCCTGTCTTCTAGTTGTCTTGGTCTTCATGTTCCCTGAACATACTAGAATCATCATAACCTTGGACCTAGAATATTTCTTTCGTAGATGTTTTGTGTCTGGTTCTCTAATTTTCCCTAGGTTTTCACTCAGAAGTGACCTTTTTTAGTGGCAAAAGTTGGAGGGATTTAGTAACAGAATAAGGAAGATAGTTATATCAGTCAGTTTTCTCTTGCTATAGCAAAATATCTAAAGCTGGGAAAATGTCTAAAGCTGGCCAGCAGACTGGCCAGGGAAATGTATAGAGAAATGTAGGGTATAGAGATGTCTCAGTGGTAAAGGCACTTATTTGCAAAGCCTGCCAGCCCAGGTTCAATTCCCTAGTACCCATGTAAAGCCAGATGCACAAAGTGGTTCATGTGTCTGGAGTTTGTTTGCAATGGCAAGAGGCCCTGGTGTGTCCACACGCACATATACATATTTTTAAAAAAGAAATATAGCCAACGTGAAGGCACATGCCTATAATCCGAAAACTTGGGTGTTAGAGGCAGAAAGATCATGAGTCTAGGGTCATCCTTGTCTACATAGCAAGTTTGAGACTACTCTGGACTATATGAGACCTTGTCTCAAAACAAAAACTAGCCAGGCATGGCGTCTCACACCTTTAATCTCAGCACTCAGCAGGCAGAGTATGAGGATCGCCACGAGTTCAAGGTTATTTTAGGACTATGTAGTGAATTCCATGTCAGCCTGGGTTAGAGCAAGACCCTACCTTGAAAAAAACAAAAATAAAAATAAAAAAAAAACACACCAGGCGTGGTGGCGCACGCCTTTAATCCCAGCACTCGGTAGGCAGAGGTAGGAGGATCACCATGAATTCAAGGCCGCCCTGAGACTACATAGTGAATTCCAAGTCAGCCTGGGCTAGAGTGAGACCCTACCTCAAAAAACAAAACAAAACAAAAATAAATAAATAATAAAATAAAATAACAACAACAAAAAAAAAACCCAAAAAACTAGGGCCTAGGAGATGGCTCATTACTTGGCACTTGCTTGCAAAGTCTGTTGGGCTGTGTTCAATTCTCCAATACCCACATAAAGCCAGATGCAAGGTGGTACATGCATCTGTGATCCCAATGCACTCATGACAATGGGAGGCAGAGCCAGGAGACTGAGAATTTCACTAGCCGGCTAGTCTGGTAGTTTGTTTGCAGAGGTAAGGGATCCTGTCTGGAAGAAGGTAGAGCACAGAGCCAGACACCTTGAAGTTGCCCTCTGACCTCCACACGCATTCACACCCATACTCATGAATGAATGACTAAAAAATCCAAAGGACATTTCTCTGGTATCGGCTCTTCCCTGGTGAGGGCCACATGGTGAATGGTATCATAATGGCAGGGATATCTGTGAGGGGGAGAGATCTCGTGACAAGACAAGAAGCCAAGGTACAAAAAGGGGCCATTGTTAAAATCATTAAAAATATTTTTATTTATTTGCTAAGAGAGAGAGAATAAGAATGAATAAATATGAATGTGGGCATGCCAGGGCTTCTTGCTGCAGCAAGTAAACTCCAGATGCATGCATCACTTTTTGAGTCTGGATTTACATGGGTACTGGAATTGATCCCATGCCTGCAGGCTCTGCAAGGAAGTACCTTTTACTGCTGAGGTTCTTCCCAGCCCCTTCCCAGGCATTTGTAGACAAGTGCCTTAACCAATGAGCAGAATCTCTCTAGCCCTTTCCCAGGCACATTTGTGTGGAGGTCATATGACAATTTTTAAGTGTTGGATCTTTCTGTCTCTCTCTCTCCCATATAGTTGTTCAAAATCATGTCTTTGCTTTCCATCTTCTCTCAGTGTGTTGAGATAGAAGTCCTTCACAGCCTCTGGGTATTATGTGGGGTCTGTGCATCTGAACTCAAGTACTTGGGTTTGAAAGGCAAACATGAGAGTTAGAGGCCACTTTTTTTTTTTCCTTTTTGAGTCAACATCTTTCTATGTAGTGCAGGCTTGCTTGGAACTTGTGTAGTTCAGGATAGCCTCAGATTTGTGATCCTCCCGGCTAGGTATATCCATATAACCATAGCGGTAGCATTGGGTTATGATCCAAGTATTAAATATGCATGATTCTAAACTGAAATAAGTCATTGCATAAAGAAATAGGGACTAGGTACTTGCAGTGCCAGCTGTGGTGGTGCATGCCTGTAATACTCACTCATACTGGGGAGGTGAAGACAGGCAGATGCCTGGGACTTGCTAGCCAGCCAGTGTAGCCAATTGTGAACTCCATGTTTATAAGAAATCTTCCCTCAAAAATAGGTGGATGGCATTTCTGAGGATGACACCTGAGATTGTCCTCTGTATGTGTATACACACACACACACACAGTTTTCTAACAGAAAAAAAAATCCAGTAGTATATGTATATACTGTCTGCTCCCAGAGGTATTCAAATCTTTTTTTTTTTTTTCGGTTTTTTGAGGTAGGGTCTTGCTCTAGTCCAGGCTGACCTGGAATTCACTGTGTAGTCCCTAAGTTGGCCTCTAACTCACAACAATCCTTCTATGCCTGCCTCCACCCAGCTCATATCTTTTTAAAAAATATTTTTATATATTTGTATGGAGGAAGGGAGGGGGAGAGAGAGAGAGAAAGAATGAATATGAGCATTCCAGGACCTCTTGTCACTGCAAACAAATTCCAGAAGCATGAGCCATCCTGTGCATCTGACTTTAAGTGGGTACAGGGGAATCAAACCCAGGCTGTCAGCTTTGCAAGGAAGTGCCTTTAACCACTGAGCCATCGCTCCAGCTCTCAAATTTTTTTTGAGTAGGCTGGACTTAGTGACTCGTTTGTACAGAATAGATTTTGGAAAGGAAAACACAGTAAGTTTATGGTACAGAAACTTGGTAATTGGGACAAAAGCGTTCCAAGTGATAAATATGCAGATATGATTGTATCCTCTGATATGAGAGAATGGGGAAACTTCATCTCTGGCGTTCTTTCTCAAAACCAGTAACCCCAGTCTGATTATGAGAAAAACACCAGACAAACCAAATGAGGAACATTGTACAGAATACCTGACCAGTATTTCTCAGGTTGTCATGGCCATGAAAAACAAGCAGAGGCTGAGAAGGCAGGACTTGGAAGTGTGCTGTGATATTCTGAATTGAAGACTGGTAAGCAAGAGGACATTTATTAAGAAACTGAAAAGCATGGATTCTGAAGTTTAGTTAATAGTAACAAGCCAATACAGGGTTCTTTGTTTTGCCAAATGTACCATGGTAAGAGGATAGCAGAAGGGGAACTGAATTTGAGTGGGTATGTATGGAGATTCTAGGAACTTTCTGTATTATCATAAATCTTGTATAAATTTAAAATTAAACCTACAAGAATCCCAAACAACACCAGCAAGGCTTTCCCTGGCTACCTCTCCAAAAGGTGAGTGTGTTCTCATTTGTTTGTTTTGGCTTTTTCAGTACTGGGGCTCCTACCTTGGGCCTTGGCATGCTAGGTGTCATGGTTTGATCCAGGTGTCCCCCACAAACAATTGAATGTGTTCTGATAGATCAATCCTCAGCTGATGGCAGTTTGGGTTTTGCAACCTC